>JAXQGJ010000440.1:0-15718 GCA_037039655.1 Pseudozyma sp. M118-08B | reverse complement strand
ACACCTTCGCTTACGCTAAGTGTTCCCCTTAACCTTCCAGCACCGGGCAGGCGTCAGCCATGATGCTTGGGCCTGCTTCTGCGTCAGGAGCTGATATAGATGAGGAGGCGAACAAGTCAAGACATCGAAACAGTAGGAACGGGCGCAGACACACTTCGACAGGCTCGATATCGGAAAAGTACGATCCGGACGATCCTATGCATCTCGTCAGTAAAGCCGTTCCCGAGCATGATGACCCTACGCTACCAGCGTTAACTTGGAGAGCTATGCTCATCGGCTCTTTCTTCTGCATTATCGGTGCAGCGATAGCTCAGCTATTTTTCTACAAGTCCAACTCGCCTTCATTCAGCAGCTACTTTGTCATTTTGATATCGCTTCCCATGGGAAGGTGGCTTGCCAATCGATTACCGGGGAGAACGATCAAGCTGAGCGATAAGTACTCGATACAGCTCAACCCAGGACCTTTCAGCATCAAAGAGCATATGCTCGTCGCTATCATTGCTTCGTCCGGTGCGACATCGGCATACGCTAGTGACATTATCAATATCCAGGAGCTTTTCTATCATCAGCATATGAACTGGTTGTCTTCCCTGACCCTGCTAATCACCACCCAAGTATTGGGATTCGGCTTCGCCGGAATGGTCACCAACCTCCTCGTCAAGCCGACATCGATGATCTGGCCCAGCACCCTCGTCACCACCTCGCTCTTCCACACTTTGCACGACAAGGGAGCACCCAACAACCGCGCTCGACTTCGACTCTTCGCTCTCGCCTTCGTCGGCATCTACATGTACCAGTTCCTTCCCGCACTACTCGCACCCACACTTAGCAGTGTCGCTATGCTATGTCTGGTTGACAACAAGATTCCAGCCTTCCGTTCGCTTAGCTCCGGCTATCATGGTCTCGGCTTTCTCAACCTCACTTTTGACTGGAATGCAGCGGGTATGAGCGGTCCCTTCTACCAACCCTGGTGGGCAGCTCTCAATTTTTACGCCGGATTCGCGGGTATGATGTACATTGTCATGCCGATCCTGTATTGGGGATTCAACTTTTGGGATGCTCAAGCTTTCCCCGAGATCCTCAGTGCAGGTCTCTACACGAAGGAGCATAAGAAGTTCGCGGTGGATACGCTGTTGAACAAGGACAACACGCTGAACGCGCAGGCGTGGAGCGAGCAGAGACCGATGCTGCTGACGCCGTACTTCGCGCTTTCGTACGGACTCGGATTTGCAACATTGACGAGTACGGTGACGCATGTGCTGCTCTGGCACTGGAAGGACATTAAGAGGGCTGCTTCGAACGCGGTCCATGACGATGTGCACAATCGGTTGATGAAGGCGTATGAGCCTGTACCTCGCAATTGGTACGCGATTACATTCGCGTTGTCGACAACAGCATCGATCCTGTTGGTCGTGTTGACGCCGGCGTTGCAGCTGCCAGTATGGGCATTGCTGCTGGCCATCTTGATGGGGTTGCTCTTCATTGCTCCGCTCGGCATCCTGAGGGCTGTCTCGGACACCGGTGTAGGTCTCAACATTATCTCGGAGTTCGTCATTGGCTACATCATGCCAGGCAATCCCATCGGCAATATCCTTTTCAAGACGATGGCGTACATGTCGCTCAACCAAGCCCTCGATCTAGTCAACGACCTCAAGCTGGGTCACTACATAAAAATCCCACCCAAGCACATGTTCGTTGCCCAACTGTGGGGAACCATGATTGGCTGCGTCGTCAACCTCATCGTTGTCAACATTGTTCTCGACCCTGCTTCGGGTTACCGAGCTTTCCTCGATGGATCCATCGAAGATCCATCTGGTCAATGGGATGGGCGTAAGGTCCACATCTTCTTCTCCGCCTCTGTCATTTGGGGCCTCGTCGGACCCGCCGAATTCTTTTCGGGTGCCTATCGTAAGCTGTATTCCGGTTTCCTGTTCGGCGCGATTCTACCTCTCATCCCCTACTTCCTCTATAAGAAGTACAAAACTAAATGGCTTCCCAAAGTGGCTTTTCCCATCATCCTCCACTCGATGGCGCTTCCACCCGCGGTACCGACCAACGTCATCATGACTGGTTTCTTCTTTTCGTGGCTTTCGCAAAAGCATTTGCGCGAAAAACACCCGGTATGGTTCGAAAAATTCAACTACGTCCTCTCCGCGGCCTTGGATGCGGGGGCAAGTGTAAATGCGTTGAGCATCTTTGTGCTGACGTTGACGCTGTTGAAGTACGCCCCGGTACCGCATTGGGCTGCCAACCCGTTGCAGGATGCCGAGCATTGTAAACCTTCACCATAGACTGCATTGCGCATTGAATTGGGACGACAATGCAAAATGAGCTTTCGTTTCGAGTCCAACATGAAGTGTGAGGCGTGTGTGCAGGTCTGAAGAGTGCGTTTTGGATTCTTCCAATAGGCACATGTTTTGACACCCAAGACAGAACAACGATGTCGAGAAAACTGAAGATTGAACGGAAGTCGATACTAACACAAATACACAGAAAAAATATGGGATGAGGAACGAGACAGTATGCCGGGGAGAGGAAACGAATGAGATGAAAAGGGTGCCAAGGATGTCGTACGAAGACGTAATCGAGTCAAAGCAGCGCTGGTCTCGAGCAGCTCTAGTATCCGCCACGGCCACGTCCTGCACCAAATCCACCACCACGTCCACCGCCGAATCCGCCCCTACCACCTGCACCGCCCCTTGCACCGAAACCTCCGCCCCTGCCACCACGGTCACCCCCACCAAACCCACCCCTTCCACCTCCCCTACCACCAAATCCACCTCCCCTTCCACCACGGTCACCGCCAAACCCTCCTCGTCCACCTCGGCCTCTTGGCGCACCCCTGCCCCTACCGCCGAATCCACCGGCACCAGCGGCACCTCCTCGTGCACCACCTTTCTTCTTTGGTGCCTTTGTCAACGATTTTGGTTTCGGCAAGAATCGTTCGATTGGCAACAACTTCTCTCCGCTAATGTAAACCTTATCTTGGCTCTTGAAGCTTGTTGCGACCATACCGGGGTCCATTTTGACGGTGAAGTAAACTTCGTTGATGGGGCCGAGGATTTCGTCCACTTTGCCAATTTGCGATTTGTTTTCAAGGCTACATACGAAGGGAACAAAAAGAGGAACAGGTCAGCTTTAAAGCTCAAAGCGAAATGGTAAGAGAAGCAAAGGAGGGTGAAAAAAGGGTGCGGTGGGGGAAAGCTTACTAGATGGGAGCGTTAAAGTAAGGTACGAATTTGGCATCGGTCGATTGGCAAAGCATTTCACCTTCGACGGCGTGCAAGAAGGATCCCATGGGTTGAACGGTTTCGGGTGGTCCAGCGTTAGCGTATCCGCCACGTCCTCCTCCGCCGAAACCACCACGTCCGCCTCTCGATGAGAATCCTCCACCACGTCCGCCACGGTCGCCGCCGAAGCCTCCTCCACGTCCTCCTCCGCGGTATGACATGGTTTTTATGTTATGCTATGTAAAAAGTTGGGTATTGGGTGTTCGTCCGTATGACGAGAATTCCGAGATGTCGAATCGGTCTTCTGAAATGAGGCGACTCCGAACTGCTGCTGAGTCGTGGTGTCGGAACCTGATGATCAATTGGTTGGTAGATGTAGGATAGGGATGATGATGGTGGAGCTGCTCAATGCATCAGGAAGAATGCTGATGTTGTAGGCACTGTGCTGCAAAATGTCAAAAAAGTCAAAAATTTCCCTGAGAGCGAGCCAGGCAAGGGAGAGAGAGCTTCTTCTTGAAGCTGCAAAAGCCTCAAATTTCGCTGCTCAGTTTTGCGGAGCCGACTGCTGCGTCTTTTCGCACGATACCAGTTGGACCCTTGATTCGTCCTCCACTCTGAGCTCCGTATGGACCCTGATGAAGGTTCTTTCGCTTCTGTGCTGACTTTGATCCTTCCTGGAAGCGTTCAGCATGCAATTAAAACGATGAAGACGAAACCTTCCGACAAGGTGCCATAGGCAACGACCGAAACGACTGAGGGTGCGAAGCAAGATGTCGCTCTCCGACCTGCTCAACATTTCCCGTACTACCCGGCGAGACAAAGCGAGGCAACAAGACCTTCTTCCCCCCGTTGCGGCCGGATCCTCAAGTAATGGCTCACTAGCGTCAGGTCGACTATGCAACATCTGCTATGCCGAACCCGCGGCATACAATTGTCCAAGATGTAACATTCCTTACTGCTCGCTAGGCTGCTTCCGCAGGAAGGAGCATCAGGATTGTGCGACTGCGTTTACGAACTCCACTCTCAGGGTTGCCAAGGCAGCACAAGACGAAGAGGCAGAAAGAGAGGATGCGGATAAGGACGGGGATCGACGCAATGTAGTGGACATTATCAGCCGGCTAGAGAAGAGCGAGCGAGGGGCTCGGGAGAGGCAGGAGGATGTGGTCGAAGCGGACGATAGCGAGGGCAACACCGATGAGGAGAACGCCCCGATAGCGGATCTCAGCCCAGAGCAGATAGAGAATGCTTCCCCGGCAGCGCTCTTAGCCATGCTCAGTCCCAAGCAACGTAAGAAGTTCGAGACCGCTGTGAAAGATCCCCAGTCCGCAGCTCAGCTCATGCAGAGACTCGATCGAAAAGCTGAACAGCGCACACAGCAGATTACTCTTGGGAAAGACGACGGCGTCTTGATCACCACCCGAACGCAACAAGGTTCAGCTCCAAGTCCACGACCTCGCAGGAAAGCGGAATGGCAGACGTCGCCCTGGTTCGAAAAACCCGATTCTTGCCCAGATTTTGGTGCTACGAGTATCAAGCAAGAAGTGGACGCTTTCGTCGCGAGCCTTGAGGCGATCCTGGCGCCTAAGAGCGGGGGCAAGAGCCAGAGCGTGACCGGAAAGTCTCAACCGGCGCCTGTCAGTTTGGTGTACAACTTGTGCGCAGTGCTCATGGCTTATGCGTATACACTCAGACGGATGGATGTTGGAAGTCTGTCGTCGCAATCCAGGAAAGTGCTTTCTGTACATCAAATTAAGGGCGGCACGGCTTCTTACTCAGCTACACCGTCGAAAGCGCAAGAAGCAATCACAGGCGTTACCGCAAACCAGACCGACGATGACGATGAACCACCGCCACTGGAACCCGACACTCCTGTCACCCATCCAGCGATACCTTTGCCCACGTCGTCACAACCTTCTCCACCATCCGCAACTGTTCAAGCCCATTTCCAAGATACCCGATCTCTCAACAACGAGATCTTCAACAAGCTCCATACCTTACTTCCGTTCCTCTTCACCCAACCGACATCCTCTGTCACCGCCAACGATCCAAGTAAACTCATCTTGACCTCGCTCGAAGATGCGACCATGTGGCTCATTTCACGTCTTCCCCTCGAGTCCGAACTCGGATCGGGCGGTGTAGATGCTCTCCAGCTGCAGCTACTAGAAGATCTAGCGACGTTGCTGGCTGCTGGTCAACTCGTACCGACTTTCAGCGAGGGAGAGGAAGTCGAGCCAAAGTACAAGTTGGCTTCTAAATTGGCTCGACTGCCACCTCAACAGGCGTTTGCAGCTGCTCAAACACCCTTGTCGCTAAATGCCGTGGCTGATCTGTACCTCTACCTCGAAAACCTAGCCAGCCTCGGATCGAACCATGTTTTGTCTTCGTCAAGGATGGCCACGACCAAAACGATCAAGTTGACGCAACGCAAGTTGTGCTTCTACCTCTGCAGCGCATTGCTTTCGGATCACGCCACTGCTAATCGAACCACTACCAACCTCCGGCATGAAGTGCAGCACATTGCCGAGAAAGTGCGAACCCGGTCCCACGCCACAAAGGAGGCTGATAAGCTGGCAGCAGCCGTCAACTTACTCAATAACAACACTTGATGCGCCACTTGTGACGTCCGAGCACCATCGGCTTTTCCCTTCTTTTCAAGATCAGACGTCAACATCCTGTATTTTTACCATGTAAAATTCAAAGCATTGCTTCAGACTGGAAGTTTGAGCGCACAACACTGACGAGAGAGACAAGACATTGACATGAAAGAAGGCGACTTTGCGAAACGTACAGACGAGATGACAAGGAACAAGTGGACACATGCGAGAATGGCGACATAGCGACGCGATATCAAACAAAATTGACAAGACACAGAACGGCAGATGCAGAGAAGCGACTGAATGCTTGAAGGCAGAGTCGACCGACTTAGACGTGTTTCAACGCGACTGATAGATGACGTGCAGCGACGTGTCGATAGGAAGCGGGAACTCGGCGCCAGAGTTGGCGATAAAGTAAGGCAGCTTCTCGTTGGGGTTCGGACCGGCATCGTTGACAACGGGAGGAGAGCCACTAGGAGCCATGCGGAGACCGGCGTGCTTGAAGAATTGCTTGGCGATAGCAGGGAGGGCGACTTCGAGGATCGACTGAGTAGGAGCATCTCCGAGACCGAGACGAACAGGAGTCTTGCTGGAGGGGGCAAAGCGTTCGGGATCCTGCGAGAGCTGAGGATCACGGTAGAGAGCGTTAGGCGAGATGTAGACACCATCGCCGACCTGGACGCGTACCTTGGCACCATCGGCATCCGGAAGGTTGATAGCCTGGACAGCAAACTTGGCTTGGGGAGGCGTGATGCTGCTCAGACGGTAGGCTTCCATGATGCGGTGGCGCAGCTCGGCGTTCGAGGCAGGATCGTTCTGCTGGGCCAAAGAGTGCATGCCGGCGAGATGCTCAGCGTTCTGCTCCTGAAGGAACCACTTAAAGACCTGCATAAGGACGAGGGAGTGCGTGGCGGTGAGCGAGACCATCATGTGCAGGCAATCCTTGACGAGCTCATCGTTGTTCTTGCCCGAGGCAAACAGGGCGTGGTAGAACTGCTTGGCAATGTCGTTGGGTGCAATGTTGCCCGGTCCACCAAGAGCGTTCGAGATGCCCTGCACCAGCGAGAAGACGGGCGACAGAATGCCGTCGACGGTGTGCAAGCGAGCCCAGATGAGGTTCTTGAGGCGGCGAGTGCAGGCCTCGGCCTGCTCCTCGAGTTTCCACGTCTGGTGTCCTTGGAAGTCGAACGAGCCGTACATGGCGTAGGCCAGAGGCTTGGCGAGCGTACAGAAGAGATCCTGTGGCGTCATGCCCAATTGAGGGCCGTGGTTTCCAGGCGTGGGGAGAGCAAAGAGCTTCGAGGTAAACTGGGCCGAGACGGTGTTAACGACCTCAAGGAGATCCACAATTCTCTGGCCACCAGACGGCGCAAAGGCGACGCTTCGATCCTTCATCAGCATGTTGGTGTTGACGCTGTAGAAGTCGGTAACCTCGTCCTGCCAGCGCGAGACCGAGTGCAAAGCCGATGCAATCAAGTTCTCGTCGTACGACATGGGCGGCAGGACAACGAAGTAGCGGCTGTCCTCGAGGAGGTCCTTGCTGGCCGAGTACGACTCGACTGCGTGCCACTGACGAGCGGCAGCTGGGTAAGCAGTGTCGTAGTGCTCGAGCTTACGCTTCTCTTTCAATACTCTGACGGTCTTCTCCGGGATGCTGAAGGGGAACAACGCATAGATCGAGTTGTAAGGGAACTGACCTGGCAGTGTCGACATAATGAGCTTACCCACCATTCCGTGCGAGCCAGGCTGAGGCACAGTAGCATACTCGTAGCCACGGCTGGTAAGGTTGGACACGGAAAAGTCGTTGGTGTAAAAGCGGTCACCTCGAGTAAGAGCAGCAGCGTCGCTCAGGATACCGCGTGAGATGGTGTAACCAGGGCAAAGACCGCTTCCAGGCATGCTGGGCTTGGTTTCCTCGGCCATCATTCCTGGGTACAGCTCGAGGTTGTCGATATCACCGTAAAGCATCTCAGCAGCCTTATGCACCTTGGGGTCAGGGTTCCACTCGCTGAAGGACGAGTAGGTCTTGAGGCCCAGGAACTTACGGAACTCGTTCATGGTGCAGAGAGCCCAGTCCTTGCGCGCCGTGATCATGCCGAGGATTTCGATGGGTCGGAACCAACTAGGATGACCATGGGCACGGAAAGCAGCGGCCACTTCGGCTGTAGCATCCTTGATGACCTTGGCCAGGACTTCATCGCTGAACTTGCCCTGAGCGTCTCGTTCCCAGTCGTGAAGGTTCCACTCGCTTGGGTCGGTGTCAGTGAAGTCGTGCTTGAGCGCTGCAGCTGCTCCGACAAACTCCATAGGAGTGACCTCTTCGGGCCTCTTTCCCGGGAATTGCGCCTGGAGGAATTCGTTCATCCACTTCTCGTCCGCCTGCGAAACCGCTGCGTGCCAGCGGTAGAGCAACGAGAACTCGGCAGCGACAGAATTGCCCATGCCACGCTCCAGGACACCGGGTCCGCCAACGTTCCTGATCACCTCGACGGGGTCGACATACCATTCCGAGTCGTTCGTGTTGAGAATGACTGGGATATAGTCGCGGAGAATAATGTTGAGGAAGAGACCGCAGTTGACGAGACGGGCAGTGCCGAAGAGTTCTTCGTCAAGAGCCTCGTCGCTCAAGTCATCGAAACGACCAGCCTCATTGACCTCGTAGATGCGCTTGGCGATGATGTTGTGGCTACGGCTGAACAGGACTCCCAAAGCAGCGGTGGCAGGAGGCATCATCGCAAGACGCCAATCACCAATAGCGTCGGCCTTGAGAAGACCGAACGAACCTGTGCGCACGCGAGTCTGCTCTCCGTGGTTGGCACCATAGACCACTTGAAGATCGAGGTACGACGAGTGCTGATTGTAAGCTGACTGGGCTCCCAGATCACGCGTGGTCGAGAAGATGTCGTGAATGATGATGTTGGCAAAGTTGAAGAGAAGCGAGCTGATGCCGGAAGGATGAGGCTCAAAGCTGTCTCGTGCAAGGAGGAGATCAAAGACGGTGCCGGGATCGGGCAGGTTGACCATCTGAGGATGTAAGCGTGTGACATTCTTCGAGTAGGGCTGGTTCGAAGCACCGAGTTGCGGCACCATTGGATTGTTGCCAGATCCGTCTGCCGATCGGAAGCGGTTCTCGGGACCCATGAAGGACACGGCAGGGTGAGGCAATTGACCCCAGACGACGTTGATGAGTCCATCCGAGAGGGTTCGGCTGACAGGCGAAGTGACAGGCATGCTGGCAAGCAAAGTGACAAGCTGCTCGAGAAGCATCTTGCGGTCGTCGAGTCCACCACCAGTCAATGCGCTGTTGATGAGGTTGGGAGCCTGACCGAGGAGCTTGACATCGCTGACGAGCGTGCTGCGGTTGACTTGGTCGAAAAGCATCTGCAGCTGCTCAACGGAAGAGTCGGTAAGGGATGTGGTCTTTTGCTGTGCTTGCTTTAGAGTGACCTGGGCTTTCTTGCGGGTCTGGGTGGCCGAGAGCCCAGCGGCCTCTGTGGTCTGGTGGATCTTGTCTTCGACGTAGGTCCGAGCCTGTAAAAGTGCAAGACAAAAACGCAATCAAGAGTCAGATGTCCGTCGGGCGGTCTCATGGCAGAAGCCTTCGAAATGATGTACATACCTGCGACATCTTTTCTGTAGCAACTGGAGCCATTTTGAAGAGCGTTCACAAGATGAATTGATGCAAAGCTGTTGTCGCCTTGTTCCGAGCAGAATTCTGGGTACGAAGACGAAAGCTGAAGCGCTGCCTGGAATCTGCAGACGGCCGCTGGTATAGCTGCGTTGGGTTTGAGGAGGCAAAAGGAAAGGAGAATGCAAGCAAGGTAGTGACAGCCGGGACTGCTTGCTGTCTGGCTGGTGCACGCTGATGAAGGAGGAAGGAAAGCGGGGCGGGACGGGGCGAGGCAACGATGTACCACTAGAAGGGGGAGAAGAAGGAACAGGGAGCGAAGCGAGACCTCGACCTTGCTCTTGGTTCTGACAGATTTATATATCTTGACTCTTTGGAGACGCTTGGCTATAGGAGTTGACCTTGCCTAACAACGACAGTACAGACGAAGGGCCGTCGGTTGACCTGAGCAAGGGGTTGACTGTTTCTCTTCGTTCAGCCATTCTGAGTTAGAAAAGCATGGGCAGCCCATGTTGAAGAGTCGCTGGACCCTGTCGGTAAGTCCGAAGCGACTCAAATTGACTGAGTTTGTTCCCGCTCACTGGCTCACCTGTCAAGGGTCCTCGAGAAGGAAAAAGGCACAGCTGCATGAGAATCTTGTGAGCGCAAAGCGCGGGCTAGCTGCTCTTCTCACGCCCTTGGAAAGTGAGCCGACATGCTCTCTCTGCTTAACACACCTTGTGTGTGGTTGCGTGCCTGGCTTGTCAGTGGCCAAGGCCTTTGTGTGCTCATATCACGAGCCAGAGACGGCATTGTGCCAGTGCTTTCTCAGCACGTCGCTGCATCTCCGATATCACGTTCATTCATTCCGTCTTTCATTGTCATCAATGGCACCGCCGATGGCGCTGATCACAAAGGTCACTTGACCTTTTGCTTCGCTCACACTCTTTGTTTTTGCCTACCGTGAATCACATTGACGGCTTTGCCGATGCTGCGAGACAGGCTGGTGGTATGGCTAGTGTGTCAATGTGATATGGAAGACCGAAAACACCGGCTGAAAAGACGCACCATAAAAGGCGTGATGCTTCTCTTGCTGGTGCAGCGTTCAAGTCTGATCTCGAAGATAAGATAGCTAAGCCACAGAAGTGTGTTTCATGAGGACAAGTTGCGGTTTCTCATCACATTCTAGCCGCATTCGTCTCGTCAATCCATATGGAGAAGCAGGCACAATGCAACGTGGACGGACCCTTTTGCCTTTTTTGGTAACTTAGCCCGTGCCTTGTCCCCTTTTGAGCTTTCTTTTTCCTTGTCCCGACCTGCACGGCAGTCCCGTGTCACAGGAAAAACTCGAAACCTTAAAAAGGGCTGCAGCTCGGGTGCCTATGCTTATTGTTTTAGTCATGCGGAGATGTTACGAGTGGCCATGCTGGCCACGAAGGCTTTGCTTCTCTGCGCCATATTGTGGCTAGCAAGCGAACCACAGTAAAGACTCGCCTTCGAAAAGCATATATGCCTTGACTTGAACAGGATCGTTCCTTGCTTCTTCTCTTTCTTCTCCTCGCGGGTGCAAGGTTGCAAGTACTGGGGGTCTACTTTGCCTATCCCCTCTCCCCGCCATTCAACACTTCTCTTGATCTCCACCCAACCCGACGCGTTACTTCCGCTCTGCGCGTCCAGCCTCTGTGGCTTCGCTTGCGTTCCACATGCTATCTGGCCCCTGTACGAAGGGGTGACTGGCGGGAGCCGTATGGCTGCGTGCTTGCACGATGTCGTATTGAGCTAGATTTGGTCTCTACCGTAACAGATCCTGCGGACTTGTAGTAGTTCGCGATATGTATCTTAGGTCCCGCAAATTCGTAACGAAGCGCCCGATTTTGTGAGATGTTTTCTGCATCGGTGATTCAGATTCAAAGAGACGATTATCGACCGTGCGCAAATGTCTAGCATTTCACACTTGGACCTCTTCCTCCTCGTCATTCTATCACTTGTACCAGTCACACGATCTTGGACTTGCATTTGCGCATCATCACAAGAACAAGGCCTGCTTACGTTCAAGCCAGACATCAGCTGGCTCATTCGGCGTTCTGGTGAGTAGACAACACCATCAGCTGAAAGGAGACGCCAACACGGGCGCATTCAGTCAGTGCGGATAAGCATATGGTCAAGATAGCTGGCTGGCTTCGGCGTCGTTACCGCCTGGCACCACCGCCATCAACGACGGCTTCTATCATGTTATTGGTCAATTCGCGAAGGGTCCGCAAGAGGCTCGGCAGAAATCTCCTAGATATGATATCGTATTAGCGTCGATCTACACTCGCTGTCACAGCTCAACTGACTCTCGATCTCCTGTCTTTGTGTCTACATCTACAGCATTGATTTACGTTCGCAACATCTCATTGAAAGGAACCAGACGACGCTGTAGACCTTACGTTTCCGCAATGGCTAAAGGTGGGCTCTTACTACCATATCTTTTGCTCACAGAATCACGCAGAGATCAAGTTATTGATACATTGACCACGCCTTTTGCACCACGCCTTTGCACCACGCCCTGATCCGACGCTATTCAGTTCCACGCAATTTCCGCCTCCTAGAGGAACTCGAGAAGGGCGAGAAGGGTATCGGTGATGGAAGCTGCTCTTACGGTCTCGACGACGGCAGTGATCTCAGTAAGTTTGCCGCATGACAAGGCAACGCAAGCACACGCATGCACAATGCTCAGCTGCAGGAAGGTCATCTGCACCAAAGGCATGACTATGACTAACACTCTATCCTTGCGCCTCCTGCATGGGTTCGCTTGACCCGCACTTCAACGGAGCAGTGATGTCGAATTGGAACGCGACAATTATCGGTCCCGGCCACTCTGTCTTCCAGAACCGCATCTATTCGCTCAGCATTCACTGCGGCGCCAGCTATCCAGACTCGCCGCCTGAAGTCAAGTTTCTCACCAAGATCAACCTTCCTTGCGTCAAGGCAGACGGCCGCATCGACTACAATGCCTTGCCCATCTTCTCCAATTGGTCGCGTGAGAGCACAATCGAGACCATTCTCTTGTCTTTGCGAAGGTAAGCCATGCACATCCCCACCAATGCGCTAAATCTTGTTTGACGCAGCGCCGTCCGCCAATGGTGATCTCTGAGAGAGAGTCGGCGCACGTCCGACGTTGCCGTTTACGCAAGTGAGCTGACCACCCAGATGCTCTTTTCCCATTTTCCGCTTTGTTCTGCGCAGAGAGATGGCTTCGCCGGCTAACCGCAAGCTCCCACAGCCTGCGGAGGGCGCGTCTTACTGAGCATGCAAGCGCATGTACATAGAAAACCAGACGAAATACCATTCCACAAAACAGCCACCCACTTGAGTCTACCTGCCTTTACGCTCGAGGACCGACAACTATAAGTATTGATGCGACGACTGCCGATCTTCTTCTTGCCGTTCTCCATATCCCCAACATCAGATCCTCACAACAGCATATCTCGACCCTCGTGGGCCTTCCCTACTCCTCTTCCTCCGATCTCCCCGCAAGCGTCATGACACCGACGAAACGTAAGAAGTCCGATTTTGACAAGCACGGATCCAGGGAAGTCGACGAGATGGATCTTTGCCAAGAGACCTTCAATGCGCGTCCTGGCCTCAACACTGCCATCAGTAGCGGAACCCTGACTGGGCTGTGGGGCAATATCTGCTTCGTCGTCAAGAACCGTGAAAATGAACCCAAATTTGGTTGCTTGTTCGGCGACTACAACACCCTGCGAGCACATGGCGGAAACAGGTTGGCCGCCTTCATCTCAAAGAGAGCCAAACCTACAAAAGAAGCCGCGGTGGCTCACCTCTTCAACAAAGGTCGAGGCGAAGATCTCTCAGCTCACCGAGGCGTGGCAGGTCACCACGATGCTCGTTCCGTAGTCTCTACGCCCTTTTCTGGTTTCCGTCGAGTCTATGTTCCGATTGATAACCTTGCCTTCACCACGCTCCAGGCAGTTCTGCAATGGCTGCAAACTGGAGAAGTGGAATTCGCAACGAGCAGAATGAAGGACTCGGTCGCTGACGATGCTGAGTTTGAGGAGGACGGGGTTGCCCGAGACGCTTTCCATGATGCGAACGAGGAGGCCGAGGGGATTGCTCGAAGTCAGTCAGTCGAGAGAATGTATTCTGCGCAGGAGGTCACAGAGGAATCGCCTTCGCAGTTAATGCTTTGCGCTGCCAGCGCCAAGTCGGTCTATCGCGCCGCCCGTGCTCTGGGACTGAAGGGATTGCAGGAGATTGCTGGTGATGCCATTGATGCGCAGATCAATCCGTCCAACATTCTGACGGAGCTCTTCTCACGATTCAGTCTGCAGCTTGCCGAGGTTCGCGAGAAGCGAATTGCCTATGCCATGAGGCATTGGAACCAGATTTCTCCGCAGGACAAGGGCGAACTCTTCGGAATCTTGACGGAATGGAAGAAATCTGCTGTAGCTAAGGAAGTGGCTGTAGCTAAGGAAGCGTTCAGCATCATCCTGGCTTGTACTGTCATCGCTGTTGACGACCAGGAGTAAGTGGCGGTGCCTCGGCTACATTCTTCTCATCTCATCTAATGCATTGAACATGGCTGCTCTGCGAAATTGTCAGCTCGTTTCTACCATTTTCTATTACAAGGTGGCGTGACATTGACGAAAGCATGACAAGTTCATGGTCGCTCAGCTCGAAATGAGGGAGACACCGTGTATGTGAAGTGATGGGTGTCAAGATTGAGTTGTGGCGGCAGCTTGCAAGCGTTCCTTGCGCTTCTCTTCCTGCTCGCGTCGACGTTGCCGTCTTCGGAGGCGTGCCTCGTCTTCCTCAATGCGCTCGCGTTCCTCGAGACGCTCGCTGTAGTATTGACCGCTTTGCAAAAGGATGACGCCGATCAAAGCGACGGCCAGGACCGTATTTGAGGTTGCAATCTCTCTCAAAGGAGCGAAGACGACATCCCTTCCATCGACTGCTGCTGCGCCTGGCGAAGGAGCTTTGGGAGGCAGAAGAGCGAGACTTGGATCAATCTTGTGGTAGTAAACGAGACCGACAGCGCCGAAAAGGAAGAGTGAAGCGCCGTCGAAGAGCCAATTACTTTCACGACCGCCCAGTGCCTTAGCGATCAGAAGCACCGCAGCCAGTGTTCCGACTCCATGAAGTATCTTGCGGAAGATGTATGGCATGTCTACCATGGTGTCCGAGTAGTAGGTGTATGCGGTCACGACCGAATCATATGTGACGGGTGCTTGCCAGAGAATGAGGTGGTCGGCTGTCCAGTGCACTGACAGTGTCCCTGTCGTGTCGGAACATTCATCGAGGCGACAAGAAATCAGGCAAAGGTTCGTCAGTCGCCTTTCGCCAGTATCATCATACGACATAGTCTTTGAAAGGCTTACCTAGCAAGAAGGACGTAGCCCCGATAATCAGTCCGGTACGCAAACCCATCATGGGCAATATTCAGCTGGCGAGCAGGAACACCGTTACGACTTGCAATCGTTGATGAGGAGATGGTTGTGGTAGCAATTACATAGAAGCGATAGTTTCATCTGTCTAATGCAGACCGGAAGTGCGGATTCGTCTGGATGTGGAGACGGCGGCGGTGGTGACCCTTTGACGCAATTTTTGACAGGCGCAGCAACGCCATTTTCTGAAGATCCTCTTTTTGTTGATTTCTTGGCCCGCAGGCGCGCCAAAGCGTGAGCCGCCATACCGGGTAAAGAAAAGAGAAGAGAGCGTGAAATGGAGCGAAAAAGGGATAAGAAATGGTCTGAGCGCAGCAAATTATGTTGTTCAGGAATAGCGAAGGTCTAACACGATGAAGGTTGGCTCAATCCGGCGATTACACCACCACGCCAAGCCGTGAGTTGACTCTGGAATCGAGGCCATGTCAAGACTGCCAAGCATGTTCTTTCAATGATAACCAGAAGATTTGTGACATTGCTATTCTTGCACAAGGCAGTGTTGTTGACCGTTGGACCCGAGACGAGAAACACCTCCTTTTGGCAGCAAGCATGTTCAGTACCAGATGTCCCTTGGTCGTAGATCTTCAAAGGTGGAGTAGTGGATTGGCTGAACAGCACAGCAGCGGCCACTGATTGCCGACCCAAAGTCTGGAAATAGAAAAAAGGGAGAGATGCTGAGAGGTCGATCCTTTGCCTCGCTTCGACCGATTGACTGGCGTCCCAAACCAAGGCCAAAAAAAGGGTAAAATTGCAGTGTCAGCCTCAGACACACGGCTCAAGAGCAGTCGTGCACGGGCTGAAGATATGCGTCATGACGCTTTTCGCCTTGTTTGCAGG
>JAXQGJ010000044.1:0-50246 GCA_037039655.1 Pseudozyma sp. M118-08B | reverse complement strand
GGGAATTACTCCTATTGAACATGTAGATGAAATTGTTGCAGGAATCAAGGATCTTTGCCACTGCAGTGAGAACGCCGGAGGATCAGTCAGAGGCACGAGACACATCAGGGTGCCGTTTGACCTGCGCACGTATCTGATATGAAGGGCAGAGTGGGAGGTCCGGGGCTGTCTCCACCGAGCGGGGACGTCGTTGTTTGTTGTTTGGAAAACACACGAGGCTGCTTCGTCTCTGCACCTGCAAGGCCTCGTGCAATGAACCAGGCACTTGACCGATTGAGGCACTCGCGAAGACAGTTTGTTTGCATACAACCTGCTTTTTCACCACAACCGGTGCCCGGAATCCCACCGTTGACTCCCAAGAGTCGCCTGTCGTCACGCGTTCCATACGCTAACCCTTGATGCAAAGTTTGACTTTCGAACCGAGCACCCTTCGAAGGTGCTCTCTAATTTTGAAGCTAGCTTACTCTGCCTCAAGCTAATTGACTTCCTCGGTCGTCAGGGTTTGGCATACACACGGTCTCGATTTGTGAATCTGTCAATGAAGAACGTCTCCCTCGGAATTAGTACAGCAAATCTAGCTTGCTAGTGGTTGCGAAGCACGGGCATGCTCGCCGATGAACCGGGCGCTTGTCGGGCTTCGTTACCAGACTTGATTGAAGCTAATTTCAGAATTTCGAGGGCCCAAGTGTACCCGCATGCCATCAAGCCACTGCAAGATTGTGCTCAGACCTTTCGGTAAACACAGTCTCTTGGACGTCCAGATGAAGCTAGAACGCGCACACAATGGCAGAGAAAAGTCATGATACCCCACTTGCCGCCCAACGCGCTGCTCCTGAGAGGCTACTGCTTCATCCCGCCTTCGACTCACCCTCAGAGCGACCTCCCAGTATTCTCCGAGGAGGTCGGGCATTGACATGGACACCAAGATGCAATGAGTGGCGCCAACTTGGTATGGCTGGTCGGCTTGCTGGCGTGTGTGGGTCGCAACAGTACCACACCTCATTATTTGCTGGACTGTTGCCCAGCAGGAAAGCTAAAGGCTGCCACAACCCACTTTGGTCCCGCTACGCCTCCTAGGGCGAACCCCTCTGAGATCACAAGATCCAGAAGCTGGAATGCTTCTGGAGACAGGCAGGAACCTGCTCTGTGACAGGAAGGTGTTAGGACCGTTTTCATCAGGACTTCGTTCAAGCATAAATAAATGACGATCAAGTTCTGAAGGTCGGACCTTGCCCTCCTCCATTAAACCCGTCACCTTCCCCTGCTTCCTCTCCGCCTTTGTCCCCCTTCTTTGGTGAGCCGTTTGACGAGGATCTGTCACGATGAAGCTCCTTCCTATCGCCGCGGCGTTCGTCGCCCTGAGCGCCCGCATCGCTGCTGCCGACATCGTCATCGACAAGATGTGGAGTAGCACCTATGACGGCTCCAAGGTTCAAGAGCTCAGCAACCCTGCCATCAAGTTCGTACCTGGCGCACCTCTCACCGGCTCCGTCAATGTCACTGATTCCCAGAAGGCTGCTTCTAAAGACGCTCACGATCAAGTCGGCATCAACATCGTCGACAATGAAGTGCATCAGATGGTCGACGCTTTGGGTGGAGGTATTACCGACAGTGTCGCTATCACCTTGCAAGACTTCAAGCTCAAGCACCCCAAGGAGTACGATGACTTGCTTCATCTTCTCTTCTCGCAAGACCCTACTTGGTACAGCCGTGGCGGTGTCGGTCTCAACTCGGTCCGTGTTCCGCTCGGAGCATGCGACTTTGGTGTCTCGCCGTACACCTACGATGACACTGCCGATGGCTCGGAAGACATGGAGCTCGAGCTCTTCACCATCAGAAAGGCGCCTAAGCTTTGGAAGACGCTCAAGGACATTCTTGTCGTCAACCCCTCTCTCAAAATCATCACGGCTCCTTGGAGTGCCCCTGGCTGGATGAAGGAAAACACGGATCCTAACCAGCCTTTGTTCGGTGGTGACCTCAAGCCTGGTATGGAGGAGGTGTTTGCCAAGTACCTCATCAAAGCTGTGGTCGAGATCAAGAAGGAAGAGGGCATCGAGATGTACGCCATGTCGCTCCTCAACGAGCCTCAGATCCCCCTCTTGCAATACCCTACCATGAAGATGACAGCCGACCAGTCAATTCAGGTCGGCAAGCTCGTTCGCTCTGGCCTTGATGCCGCTGGCTTCAAGACTGTCAAGCTTTTTGCTTGGGACTTCAATTGGGACAACACTGCATATCCTCTTGATGTCCTCAACGCTGATCTATCCATCTGGAATGGTGTTGCATGGCATGGATATGCTGGCAACCCGTCTTCTCAAAAGGTTGTCCATGATGCATACCCGAATATCGACGCGTATTTCACCGAGCACACCGAAATTACGCAGTATTTCAGCGAGCCTTACAAAAACATGAAGAATTCGGCACGCGACTTGCTCGTCGGCTCCATCCGCTTCTACAGCCGCAGTATCATCCTTTGGAACTTGGTGTTGCGCAAGGACGAGGATGGCTTCACAACTCCTCATTTGCCCAACGTCTGCTCAAACTGTAACGCTGCCATCTTGTTGCTACCGGACTCGACCGATCCCGTTGCCGCTGGCGATCCTAACCACACCAAGACGGTAGCGGAGGCTAACGGTCAGGCAGCTGTAGCTGATGCTAAGAAGGATGAAAAGGCTTCGCGACGCAAGCGCAGTCTGAAGCGACGAGCTGACGACCCTGTCACTCCCAAGCCTGAACCTGAGCCTGCTCCTCAGAAGGATGGTGGCGAAAAGACTACCTTCACACCCAGGCCACTTCCTCGTGGTACTGAGAAGGCGGTAGCTGATCAAGCTGTCAAAGCCGCAGACGTGGTCGATGTCAAGAAGACTGGTAACCCTTCTGTGTACGTCTCTGACCTTTTCAAGCGCACTTCGGACATGACTGTTCTCTCGCACCTCTCCACGGCCGTCCGACCTGTCGGTGAATCTAAGGACTTCTCTCGTCGCATCGGCGTCACTAGCACGGACGAATGGTCTGACTTGGGCGGTCGTATGCTCGCCCAAGCTTTCCGTCAAGATGGTGTCAAGGAAGGCGTCACACGATTCTCGGTCATCATCTTGAACCAGAACGACCATTACGAGACTGGCGACTTTGAGCCTATGACTGCTGTCATCGGGTTCAGGGACATGGTTGCCAACGTGACTACTGTGCCCGGCTTGTACACCTTGTCTTGGGAGGCCTCCACGGTTAGTTCGGCCAACGCTGGCTCTGCAGCTGCTAGCAAGCGCGGAACTGTCCTCCTTGACGCGCAGAGGGGTGGTGAGACCAAGTCCATCGACGCCACTGTCGGAGAAGCAGGTGCTGCGGCTGAGAAGAAGCCAGTCACTCCTCCTCCTAAGAAGGAGCATGAGTCGCCTGTTACGCCTTAGAAACTAGCTCTTCACCACTCAACAAAATGCTTTCGCTGCTGTAAAACCTGGTTCCTATCGGTAGTATGTTCTTCCATGGCCGTATGATTCGTCGTCTTTGTGCCCACTTCGATGCGCTGCGCAACGCAATTTCTTGTCCTTACACCTCTTCAGTGACTCTTTGCCCCGTCCTGTGAGAGGTGGTGAGTGTCGATCACTGTCATACGCTGTGGCTGTGGGCACGTCAAACAGTGCGAATCGCCTTTCTCGCACCAAACGCACCCAACAAAAGTGGGGGTCACTTCTTGGCGATCCTGCTTTCGGACGGCGATTCGGGGCCTGAAGCGCAAGGTCGTGTGACGACGATCTCGTTACAAGCCAGCCTGTGAGTGTGCTATCGAGGGGCGGCATGCAATTGAGCGTCACCCTAGCACCCTGAATCGAGCCTAGAAAAGGTGACGATCAAGCAAAAAGCAGCTCTATTTTAGCGTCGCGCGGGGAATTCTATGCGAGCTGACGTCAAGACTCGTTGTCTTACCCCGCGCGACCTCTTTTTCCGCCTCAAGAAATGCCAAATTTAGCTTCTTTACGCCAAAAAAAAAAAGGTCGAAAAGGTCAGTCATTCGCCGTTGCCAGCCCGGTCAGGAACCGAGGGAGAGGAATGACGGTGGTGGGAATTAAGGCTCCGCTCTGTGCAGTTCTTGGGCTGGTCTATGGCTTAAAGCTGTTGCACACACTGATGACTGTCATGCCTGCTTGCGGAAAAGTGAGAGAAAAGAGTGAGGATCAGAGACTCGCTAAAGGGCAGAACTGAGCTCTCTTTTTTCGGCACGGTGCGTTCGACTGCTTAGTCTGAGGACCAGCTGATGATGACCCTGCGTTCAGCCTCTTGTCTGTCTTCACTTTGCTCAGCTTTCGCCTCAATAGTATATAGTCAACGCAGCCCCTACATCAGACCCTGACCTTCGCTCCCGTCACGACATCGCATCTCTTTCAAACGTCTTCTCTAGCTAGCCACGTTTCCAGCAAGCACCCAATCAAAGCATCAATATTTTCAAGATGAAGTTCAGCAGCGCCTCTCTCCTCCTCATCTCGGCTGCGCTTCTCGCTAGGACGTCTAACGCCACCCCTCTCGCCTTCAACGCCGATGATGACTCCATCGCGGTCCCTATCCAGGTCCCCTTCTCTTCCACCCCACGCATCTTGACTTTCCCTAACTGGTTCGCCGGAGCCTCTAACGATGACGACGGAGACATCTGCCCCCGTCTCCCCGTCCAATGCGTCAAAGACGGCGAAGTGATCGGTGACATCGGCGAGCAAGACTTCTGTCGCCAAGGCCTCTCCTGCAAGATGTGCAACCCCAAGAAAAAGTCGCTCGACTGCAACACCAAGTACATCAAAGAATGCAAGACCCAGTGCACCGCTCGTGGTCCTCTCGGTGGCAAAGCCGCCAAGCTTGACGCGATCAAGGACAAGGTCGAGAAGCTCTTGGCCGAAGGTGATGAAGACGACATCTGCCCTAACTTGAAGGTTAGCTGCAAGAACGCCGATGGAGAGACGGTGGGTAGTATCGGAAAGAAGCCTTTCTGCAGGGATGGTGTGACGTGTGGACAGTGCCACCAGACGGAAAACAGCGTAGAGTGCAACGCTAAATTTATCAAGGAGTGCAAGGCGCAGTGCGAGGCCACTGGTCCTCTGGGTGGTAAGAGTGTGTTTGTTCACCTCTTCTAAAGGCTGCCGCCTGAAGATATCGACCCCATTTTTCGGTTTCCATTTGACTCGTAGCATTCGCATCATTCCATTGTAGTCAGCACATCGTTCGTTTAATCTCATTTCCATCATGATCACACTTTGACGACGCTTCGTAGATGTGCTTGAGGCAAAGTTGTGTGATTGAAGTGTATCTAGAAATGTGCTTTACCCTCCAAAAGATCCTCATATCTAGCCTTCCTGTCCGGATCCAACTCGATCAACTTTTCCAACAACCCTTTTACTTTTCCTTTTAACTCTGCCGCTTTGCCTTCCATCTCTTCTGCCACAAGCTCAGCTAGAAGCGTTTGCAAATGCGCCAAAGCGATAGCACACCATTTACTTTCCGGTTCCAGCTCGAACAACTCCTCGATCCCTTCGACCTCTTCTTGCAGTACTCTGACTTTCCTCTCCTTTTGATCTTCGGATTGGAGGAGCTGATCAACGAGCCATCGGTGGTAGAACCAGACGCTTTGGTCCGATGGATCGGTATACATGGCCTGCTTGACGAGGTCCAGCTCTGCGTCGAGTTGTATGTCGAGCTGAGATTGTGTAAGTTGACGTGCGGCCCAGGTCGGCGGTAGGAGCTTGGTGCGTTGATGCCATGCGGAAAAGTTGCTAAAGTTGGACTCGATCTTGCGCAGTGCATATGCGAGCTCCCTGTCCGCCAAGGTCAGCAGACTCTTCTTCACATTTGCTACTTCCTCCTCTTGAAGTATCGACTCGGATAGCAATGCCGGGAAGGAAGCTTGCGAGTCAACCAAAGATGTTGTGCTTGGGTGTGAGGAGAGTACGGTGTAAGCCAGGTGCTGAATGATGGCACGACGGCAGTCCCAACCATGGAAATTGCGTGAGTCAAGATCGAGCATACGTTCGACTAGCTTGAGCTCTCGTTCCCACACCCAGCTAGCATCCTTGGTCGAAGACGAGGAAGAGGAGGAAGGAGGAGGATACTGTGTGAGACACCACATGCGATGATTCCAGATCCAGTAGACTTTGGGATGTGCACGCAGGGCGTGCTCTGTCAAGGAAAGATCGTCTTCGAGCAACCCTTGGTTTCGTTGCCTTTGCTCCTCGCTCAGCTCTTCTTGCACTGCTTCTCCATCCTTCGCGGCCCTTGACGCTCCATCCAATCCTGGAGTGCCGGCGTCGTCAATGCGAAGAGACGCAAAGACGTCCGGCTTGCTCTTCGCCTCCTCCCCCGCCGGCGATGCGAAGATATGCAACAAGACTTCCCTCCTATAATTCCATACTGTATAGAGTTCCGGGTTTAAAGTGAGTAGTGTCGTTGTGTGGTCGAGTGCGGTCTGGTCCTTTCGTCCCTCTCGCTTGTATGAGAAGAAAGTGCGTTCGATCTCGAGATATGACTGAAGCTTAGCGGCTTCCTTGGCTTTGCGTGCCGCGCGAGCCTCGGCAGTAGCAGCATTCTTGGGCGCTCGTTTGACGCCATGCATGCTTGTAGCTATTCTTCGTAATCGCGGCCAAGGTATGAGTGAAGCAGTAGAGAGGAGCAAAGGGTTGGACAGGAAAGAGCCGGTAAGTAGGAAGGAAAGGGTCGTACACGGGCGTCGGTTCTGAAGCGGAAAGGTGGTACAGGGTTCGAGGCCGAATACCGAGAAAATTGGCGGATTCGGCACGCGAGACAGGCACCAAAAGGGTCTTGAAAGTGGAGGAATGCGGAGCTGTCAAGGATGAAGCTGATGCTCTGTCCTCTCACTTGACTCACCACCATCAACAATCTGTTCACAGGAGGGTCAAGCAAGCAGAGATGGTCTTGTACGTCGGTCTGCGGCTGACTGCACCGTCAAGCGCCAGGGCAGCAGCCACTTTGAACCCCGCAAGGACACAATGGGGCCCTTTCCGAACGGCACAGCTTCTCACAAGGACGTTCTCGAGTGCGTCCACCCGCAACCTGATCTCGCCTGTACCAAGGCTCACATCGCCATCATTGCATCCAGCATCTAAGATCACTTTGCATTCGTTGCTGCAATCTCGCTGCTTCTCCACAACACCCATCTCTCGCGACACACCAGCATCAACACAACCATCGACTCCATCACCACCACAACCCAAACAACCGCTCTCTGAAGACATCCTCACAATCCCCAACCTCCTCACCATCTCGCGTCTCCTCGTCACACCCTACATTGGATACCTAGTCGCGACACATCACTTCGTTCCTGCGGTATCGCTCCTCTTCATCGCCTCGCTCACCGATCTTCTCGATGGCTGGCTTGCCCGTCGAACGGGCAAATACACTGTATTCGGCTCCATCGCCGATCCCGCCGCGGACAAAGCGCTTGTCACGACTATGGTCATCTCCCTTGCCATGTCAGGTATGCTACCTTGGACAATCGCTACGATCATCTTGGGCCGAGACGTTGCCCTGGTCATCAGCGCCTTCATCATCAGGTACCGCACGTTGGAAGAGCCCAAAACGCTCAGTCGGTACTTCAACCCCAAACTACCCAGTGCTACAGTTACACCAACGCAAATCAGCAAGTATAACACTTTCCTACAACTCTTACTGCTAGGCATGTTGACTCTCTACCCAATCTTATTCCCCGGTCAAGGATCGCCTGATCTAACCTTCTCGTCGGAGACGCAAAAGGTCGATGGATCCAAAAGCGAAGTCAAAACTGTACAAGAAGCTAGGGAGAAATTGGCACAAAAAGGATTGTTAAGCGAACAAGCGAAAGAGTGGATTGACAAGTCAATCACAAGCCTAATGTGGATCGTCGCAGCAACAACAGTTTGGTCAGGGTTGGGATACCTAGGTGGTGCAGGGACAGGTAAAGTCTTTGCCCGAGCGCAGAATGCTGCCTCGAAAGCAAGGCAGACTCTTCAAAAATCTTCATCTCCAAAAACACCGTCATAGTCTTCGATTCAGACAACAAGCAATGAAGCAAGAAATGGCAACAGCGTCTCTAGAGTTGCGATACGATGTGGATGCGGTAGATAAAAATACAAGTGTGTGCAGCGAGATGCGGTGGGGACATCAGAGCTCGGAGTGTGTCTTTGTTGAACGGGCGTCGTTTGTCGACGAGGCAGTCCAACCTGTAGCAAAGCCAAGGGCGTTGAGACAGTGAGCGAGAGATCGACGACAAGCTTCGAAGCTTTGCTCTGCGCGTTTTTCTAGCCAGCTGAGAAGATGTGCCAGTCGAGATGCGTGCGTGTCCTCGGTCGCTTCCTCTGCGGCGTGCTTTGTCGAAGAACTGCTGTTCTTGCGGGTAGTGAAGCGTGGTTCGAACTGCACTTTGTCGATGTGCGGGTCGGCCTTGCTTTCGCTCGTTGTGTCAACATGCTTCACTGGCTTGGCAGCACTTCCTTCGCCATCCACGCCGAGCTTCTTTTGCTCCTGATACATGTCTCTGAACGTCTCTACCGCTCTCAAACTCTCTGCAATTCGATGCGCTGCATTGACGAGGGCAACCAACTCGCTCTTCTGCAAACCAGCAAAGTTCTTGCCCTCGCCTTCTCCGGCACCGTCTCCGTTCTTGTTGAACAGCAACTTCAAAGCTGTTCCGATACCGTTCACCTGGAGCTTGCCCCATAACCTGCACTTGTCGCATCCAACACAATCCATAATGGTCGAGATGTTTCTGAAGTGCTGCCTGAACTCTTGCTTGAGCTCCAACGATTCGCGGTTCTGACCGTTGAACATTTGGGCTTCATCGAAGGTGGTGGGGCATGCACGGGCGTCCGAGATGAGTTGATCGAGCTGAGCTACAGCGGAGGGGTCCTCGATGGAGTCGCCAGCTCGCAACGAGAAGTTCTCGGAAGAGTCGCCGAGTCGAGAGAGTGCGCGAAGCAGAAGCACGTAGTCGAAATAGACGTTCTGCAAGCGTTCGGGGTGTTCGGCAATACGAGTGATGAAGCATTCGAGGTTGGGTGCCCATTCGCCTGTCTTGGTGTCAAGGAAATCGTGGCAAATGTGAATCGAAATTGAAGCATGAAGACCCGAGATAATGCGGTAGAAGACGCGCTTTTCAAGGCATTGTTCACTGTCGCCGCTGTCGAGGGGTGCTTGAAGGGAAGAGACGAGACCGCTGAAGCTTCCGCCTGACAGACCACCAAAGGCGGGACTCGAGCTCTGGAGCATGATCTTGTCGACAAACCCAGTGCCACCCGAAGAGGTGGGGCGAGCAGGCTCGATGAACTTGACGCCATTGAAGCAGTTCTCTTCATAGATGGACTTCCAGACGCGGTTGGCACTTGGACCAGCGTAGCCAGTGAAGCGCTCTGGATTCTTGAGAAGATCCACATAGACGCCTTCTTCTGATGCTTCGTCATCAAGGTGACAAAACTCGGTGGATGAGCAAGAGCAACTGGCATCTGAGCCCGTCATGACAATGTCGTTCGGCGAAGCCGTGGTGACGGAGCTGAGTCGGTTCACCCGGAACTCTTCTGGGACATTGGACTCGTCCTCAGTCTCGACACTGCATGCGCGGTTCATGCAGAAGCCGTTCTCGTTCCAAAAGGGACATTCTTTGAAGAGGTTGACTTTGTAGTACTTGAAGAAGTCGGTCTTGCGCAAGGTGTCAAGGCGATCAAAGAACTGCGAGTTGATGGTCTCGACCGTTTCGTAGTCGCAAGAGGCGTCCTCGATCTGACCTGTGGGACGACATATTGATTCGGTGCCAAGGGAGGATGATAGTGATGATGAGGAGGAGGGTGATGGGTCGGACGCGGCGGGAGCGCCAGGATGCCTTTTGGGTTTGGTAAGCACTTGCTGGAGGAACTCGGCACCTCGCGAGTTATCGGATGCCGGCGAACGGAAGAGCGCTGGCCGAGAGCCTTGTCCAGCTGCCGAGACTGATGTCGGAGAGGCCGAAAGGAGTAGTAATGTGATCAACGTGAGAATAAGAAGAGCGACGGACATGCCGAAACGACGTATCGATGAGGCTCTTCGCTGAGGCAGCTCACCACCATTTGAGCTGGAACGAGCGTGGGAACCCATTGTTGCTGAGGTGAATGCTTTGTCGGTACCTCCGATCTCGAACCAGCTTGACACCGGAAGCACCGACTTGTATGCCGATACGAGATTGTCTTACGAGCTAATTTTGAGTGAGCGGATCAAAAGCTTCGAGAGGATCGGTCGCTCAGTCGTTGTCTTGAGGTGGTCAGCCTTGAGAACGAGCAGAATATGGTTGGTGGTAAGCAAGAAAGTGCAACAGACGAAGCCGAGTAAGTGTTGGTCTGCGTGGCGAGGTTCAGTATTGCAAGCAAGTCGACGTGGCTAGGCTGCGTGTCATCTTTTGTGTGTGTGTTTGAGTGTGGAGTGGTTGAAGAAATATGCAGGTCACATTTGTGATTTTGAGATCGCCCACCACAAAGACACACAGCCGTAGGAACTGAGCATGACCTGGAAAACCCTGGAATTCTGATGGTTCGGCGTTAAAAATGAACCGCCACGGCAAGGCACGCATAGAGCTCGTTGCACCTCGTGGGCCCGGCTATGCTGCTGCTGCAGATGATCCAAAAAATGACCCAGCAGACAGCTGCAAGTGACGTGTCTGGATAGCCTCGAATTTGCAACCAGCTTTTGATGTTAGGAAGTCAGCGCAAACATAATGCGATTTGCTGAAAGTGACTTGGTCAGGCTGACGAAGCGAACAAGCTCTTTCACGCTGCTCTTGATGTTGATTTTTCTCGCATCCTCCAAGCCATCCGAAACTCAATCTGCCTCGAAACTCGTCTGGTTACTTTCCATGCGAAAGCACTCTTTCATAGCACCTTTTCAACCATTCCTGCATTGTAGTTCAAGTTTTGTCAGGCAAAGTGAAGATGTTGCTCGTAGTCGATCGATCAGTCTCATTTCGTAGATGCTTCCGATGAAGAGAAGGCCATTCTCAACAAGACAAGGAAATCAAAATATAGCAAATGTGGCACGAATACGAGTTATGAGTGCGGCTCCCGACTGCGTTCCAACAAATGGACCATCGAGAGGAGGCACTTGCTCGAAGATCCGCACGCTCAGGGCGTCCTCTGCTTGCAGCCTGTCGAAGCGAGACACACATTGGCGGTAACTTGACGACCAAAGAAAAGCTCTTTTTGCCCCGCACAGTCCCTTGTGAAGCAGCTCTACCTGCGTTTTACTCTTGAAGCGTAGCACAGCTCCCCCGCATCTCCTCCCTCCACTGATGCTCGTGCTTGCTCGAATCTTTCTCTCTCACCTTCCCGTTCTAGCAGAGGTGGCCTATTGCTAACAGCTGCTTCCAAAGACCAAAGCTCTTGACTATGTACCTTTGCGTGAAGCGTCGCTGTGAGCATAGACGCACAGTGCAAATCATTTTTTTATTGTTTTCTTTAGCCGCATAGCTGCAAGCTGCACTTACACTGAGCCGCACTGACCGCCTTTGTCGTCACTTTCCACTCTTTGCGTTTTCCAATTTCCACACTCCGCATTTTGCATTTCGCCTCGTCTAGCTTTCTTGCTGCCTCGTGCTGCTGCTGCTGATGCTGTTCCTGCTCCTGCAGCCGCAAGCCAAATTCAGTTTCCGCGAAGACATGACTGCACTCGGCGCATCCGCCTCAACTTGAAACATGCTCTCCTGCTCAGCGCTGCTCAAGAAGCATTTGAAACGTCCACCACACATTTCCCCATCTGCCGTTTCGTCCTACTCTTCCTCATCTTCATCCTATCATCCATCCCGACGTATTGGCTGCTGAGCCCCTGCAGATCCAGTTCTCTCTCCACCATCTCGGCGCATCCGTCTTTGTAAGGACAACCCGGATCTCCTTCCTTCGCTCTTCGATTCAAAGACACATCGTTTTGGAAAGATTTGCTTCCTCATACCGCATTATCGACCATCGTTAGGGACCGCCATCGGACAAGACCTCACTTCTCGACTCTACTCATATCCTTAAACGGAATTCACCGACTGGAACAACAATTGTAAGGCAGCGTAGAAGCTTGCGCTTGCGGATCATCCACCCTGTTACATTCCAAGGTGGTCGTTCTAGACCACTCACGAGTCCACCATGTGCATCCCCAAATCCAATCACAAGAAGCTGGTCGATGACTGCTACCCAGCGCCCAAGGCATTGGCCACGTCCGGCCCCGAGTATCGTCCGAACTCGAATGAGCTCGGTCGTCTAACCTATTATGCCGAAAACAAGCCCGCCAAGCTCACAAAGGTCGGCAACCTCCTCGAGAGCAAAGCGCAGAACGATGCACGCGCAGCCAAAGGTTCCGGACCTGCTGCCGATAAGGGCAAGGCTGGCTTGATGATCACCTTGGCCATCACCAAGAACCTTCTTACCGAGTGCAAGGCGAGTCTCAACTACTTCATCAAACCCTCGCAATCCATCATAGCTGCCGCTCTTGATGCTGCTCAGCCCACTCCAGCGCGGCCACGCGATCTCGAGATCAGCGCTCGTGCTGCTAGCGCCTTCTACGCTCTCGCTTCCTTCCTTGACCCAGCCACCACAACCGTTGATGACGGCTTCCAGCGCCTACTCCGATCTTTTGCAACCCTGGCTGTCGAGCGCCCCATTGGTGCTGATGCTAGCCTAGGCGAAGATGCTGAACAGCGCAACCGTACTCGTCTCATTGGTCTCGGTGCGCTTGCCGGAGCCGTCGCATCTGATGCTGTCTACGCTTCCAACACCAAGCAGCTCATCTCTTTCATCATTCCTGCCCTCGTCGAAAACGTCAAAGGCAACCGTGTCACCATCGACTGGCTCCGCAGCGAGGCCAAGAAAGCTTCGGACGGCGAGCCAAGCTATGCAGAGTTCAACATCACCAAGAAGCCCCTTGCCATCCGTCGCACACGTTCCATCTCGGCCCATGTGGCTGGAGAGAAGGGCCCTTCGTCCGAAGACGTCATTTCGGCTGCCATCGGTACATTGCGAGGCTTGCTGCGTCACGCCGATGCATCTCAGGTGCAAAACATCGTACAGAATGTTCTCGTCTGGCTTGACAACAAGTCAGCACTCTCCATTCCTGCGCCTTCGGACGGTCGTCAGGCCAGATCGCAGTGGGAGGATACCGAGTGGTGCTGTTGGTTGGCCCAGTCCATGTGCAGCTGGACTGCGCTTCAGTACCGCTTTGTTGTTCTTGATACGCTCGTCGATCATCTCGTCGAGAACTGCGAGGGCACCGCTACTACCAAGCACTTTTCGCTCATCGAGATGTCGCGAAGCATTCTTACTGGTCAGCTCAGCTTGATCGGTCTGAGCACTTCCGACACCCTCAGCAACCTTACCGCTCTCGTTGTCCGCAGGGTCTACAAAGATACCCGCGACAGTCTGTTGCCTCCTCTCGTCGACTGCATCAGCGGTCTTGGAACGCACGTGTACTATGCCGACCAGATCAACGATATTGCTGAAGAGATCGCTGGCCGCATCGCCGCTCTTCAGATGCCTGATACCGCTTCGGATGCTGCCTCGGCCAAGGTCAACAACCTTGGCGCCGTGCACCGTGGCGAGCAGCAGGACCTTAACAGCCACATTCACCGCCAGCGTCTGGCCAACGCAGGTCCTGAGCAGCGCGACGAAAGCATCCGTGTTCTGCTCTTTGCTCTGCAAGGTGTCCTTCGCACCACCCACCAGTCCAGTGGCGAAATCCACAAGGGCATCGATGCCAAAGGCGCTCCAACAAAGCAGGCCGGCGGCTCGGAGGAAAACAAGGGCAAGGCGGCTGCGTCCGGTGCTGATTCTAAGCTGGGTCTCGCTCGCGCCGGCACTCGCAACCGTATTTCGCCTTCCTCGATCTTGTCCACCGCCAACCTCCTCGCCTCGCCCAACCATGCTGTCCGTCTTGCCTATGCTCAGACGCTCATTACGCTGTTCCGCGACGAATTTGACCGCGAACACCTCGAACGCGAAAGCCCCGTATTTGCCGCAGCTCCCATCAGCGAGAAAGTGGGCGACGCAATCGGTATGGTACACGCACTCGGTGCTGCTGCCCACGTCATGTGTCTCAGCAAGAGTCTTTCGCCTCCTGCTCAGCTTTTGTCCAACCTGCGTGAGTCGCCGTTGGAGTTGCTGCCGCAGCTCGAACGCATCAACGCCGATGCCGGCCGTCCTGGCTCTTTGAACGGCGGTGCTGCAGGTGCAGCGACCGACGAATCTACGGCAGCTCTTCCTGTCGACTACGTTGCCGTGTCCCAAGCGCTCGAGCACCTCGTCACAGCCATGCCTTGCAGTGCTGCTCTTGCTTTGACTCCTATGCTCATCGCGCTCGACAAGGACGCTGGCAGCCGTCTCGTTGTCAACGGTGCTGCAAGCAATACTGGTCTCGAGAATCAGCGCCGTCTCTCGTCCCGCATGGTCGTAGCTCGTGTATTGGCTAAGCTTGGCGAGACGTTCGATGTCAACGCTATCAGCAAATCGGCTCAGAACATCCTGGCACAAATTCCCTCGCTTGGTGTCGAGCCAGGCCCGTCACCTGCTGCTGCTCTGACATTGCCTCCCGAGGTTGTTCCTTTCTCCGCCGTGGGCAGCATCAACACATTGGGCGAATCCAGCACTTCGAGCTCACCGTCGATCGACGCCAGCTCGATCGTCAATGGTCTTGTCTCGAGCACTAAGCTTCAAACGGCCACTCGTCTCGATAGCACAGTGCTCAAGCGCTGGCTCGAACGTGACTGGAATGTCAACATCGCTGTCGACGAAGCTCTTGCCGGCTCCAGCCCGTACGCACAGTCCTCATTGGCTACACCATCGCAGCAGCCCTCGCGTCGTCCCTCCTACACTCCCATCAACGGTCTCGGTGCTGGCGGTGCAGCTTCGCTCGTCAATGGCAGCAACGCATCCTCCGTCTCTGTGGGCCAACCTGGTCGTTTGAGCATTCAAGTCCCCTCGACTGGCGTCAACGATTTGCGCGAGGCCCTTGGCACGGCTTCACCCGTGTCTACTCGCCACGCCAACGGCTACAGTCAAGACGGCGGCCTTAGCCCAGCCGCTTTGGAAGACCGTCGTGCACACCGCCGCGAATCGCGCCGTGTCCCCGCTGCAACCGGCAGTGGCGCCGTTGGCATCCTCGACTCGCTCAAAGTTGGCATCGATGAAGACTCATCCAAGTTGGGCCCGGACAGCTCGTTGGCTACCAACGCTTCGGCAAAGAACGCTCTCACTGGAGCGAATCCCATTAGCCCCCCTTACGCTGCGTAAACTTTCTCGCGTACACACTCTTTCACTCTCACTCTCTCTCTCTCTCTCCGTTCAAATTTGCACTTCGACGCCGGGTAAGATACACACTCTTTTGTTCTCTCTCGTCTTGTCGTGGCTTCAAAGACTATCATCCTGTTTGGTGGGCTTTTGAACATATCGCTCTTTTTGTTATCCTGTTCTTGCGTGATTCGAATTGATAATTTAGACTCTCGCTAGCGCTCCCTGTCCTGTGCTCAAAAGTCCATGTGAGATGTTACCACGTCGATCGATCTGAGTTCCGCACGGACCCCACGGTTAGATCTGTGGTATTGAAACCATGTATTGCAAATGATCCAGCTATGAACAATGAAATGTGAGACGAAACAAGATTGATCGCGAGGTACTTGCTAGTTACGAAGTAACGCAGCCTACCATCAACCACTTACTTCAGACTGATTGTCACGCTCGCCAGGGTGCCAGGAAGCTCTTCCGATCCCTGAGCGACCAAAAAGTATACACTGCCCGCACTAATCAGTACCAGCAAGATAACGCTCGAAGCAATGAGGACGAATTCCGTCGAAACGTCTTTCTTCTCACAAGCTGCTCCAGCCCAGTAAACTTTCTTTCCCTTTCTAACCTCCGTTGGCTTGCACTGGCAACGGTAGCAAGGTTTGCCACCTTTGGAAGATTGGACTGCTTTACCGTGGCCCGAGCAATTGTTAGTTGCCTTCTCGAGGGAAGATGCTGAGGTGAAGCAGGTTCCGACAAGCTTTTTGGGTAGGGTGGAGGGCTGCTTCTTCTTCTTATCGGAGGATTTCGAGGTGGAGAAGGTGTCGTCGGTGCGGAAGATGGCACCGTGCGAGACGGTTGATGCGCGACGAATGATGGAGAATGGTGCGAGAAGGTCGGAAGTGGCGGAACGCTTGACAAGGCCAGCATCGTCGTCAGAAGTGACAACGAAAGCGATCGAGGCAGAGCGGCCTTGCTCTTCCGATCGAGACTGGAAAAGGTCAGTGACCTTCTCAACAGCAGCGCGAACGAGCTCCTTCGCCTTTGCGTATTCAGCAGACTCAACACCGTAGGTGCTCTCCACCTCCTGCAAGCCAGAGAATCGCAATGGCTGCATCGAGAGATCCGATGCGGAAGCGACATCGTCCTTGGTCTGAAATTTGGAGAGGAGAGCCTCAGCCAAACGCAACTCTTCCTCAAGCTTGTTGAATGCAGCTGACTTGAACGAGGATGCCTGTTCAGACCATGTCGAGGTGGCTTCGGAGGAGGCGCTGGTAAGCCAATCGATGCTGGCACTGAAACCGTCCATGAAAGTGCCTGTGAGGTGCGAAAGGGTTGATTCCGATGCCTTGAGTGTCTGCGATAGGCTGAACATGTAGTTGTCGAAGAGAGCGTCGAAGGAGTTGGAGCTTGGTGCGCTCTCGATGTTGTGTGTAGCGTGAATGCCGCTTGGGATCACATCTACGTGGGTTGAATAGTAAATGTCAAAGGAGACGTCAGCATGTTGCACCAATCTGCAGCCTGTTTCCGTACTTAGTGGTTGCGCTACTTACCATCGTGCGCGGAACCGTGCATCATTACCAACAATCGGTTCTGTTCCTCCTCCTTGTGACCATCAAACAGGCGTTCGACCATGGCGCGTTGATCCACCTCCACCGCACCTTTCTTGCTTTGATGCAGCACATGCGACCAAATCCCCCCAGGCTGTGCGATCTTGTCACTGAGTCCATTTACGTCGATGTGGTGAGAAAGGATCTGGTGCGCCTCTTCCGCACTAATAGCGATTGGGGCTGCGAGGTTGTTGGCAGGCGAAAGATAGAGACTCGTCTTGGCGGCTGCCGATGCGGCCAATGCCAGCGGCGCAAAGAGCGCGCTCGAGATGCGGACCATGGTGTGTTTCAGTCAGAGAAAGATCGGATCGGGGTGTAGATGGTGAAGACACAGAAGGAAGATAGCAAGAGTGGAGTATTGACGACGAAGAATTGGCGATGATCAACGCAGCACAGCGCGTGGCAGGCTGCAATTCCAGTCTTTGGCTGACTTAGCCCCTGTGCTGCTGCGCTGCGATGTGGTGTGTCCGTGCGACGAATTTTGGACATTTAGCACTCGGAATAATCTAACATGACCGATGATTTTCCTCGAGGATGTCGCCATCCTTACCTTGCTTCCTTACCATATCAGCCGTTCTTTCGTTCATATCTTCACCTTCCTTTCCATCGGATCATGTCTAGACGTTTCTCCCTTCGCCTTTGGGCCTTCAATCGCTTTTCAGCTCTACCAATAGAGCTGCAATCGCATATCATTGGTTTCGCAATTGATGACGCAGTCCCCGACCGTTCTGGCAGCATACATGCTGCCATTAGCGACATTCTCTCGGTCAATCACCTCTTTTTTGAGCTAGGCGTAGCTCATATATATCGCCATCTTCGTCCTCGGTCGTCTCGGGACCTTCCCGACACTTATGCTTTGAAGCATCATCCGCAACACGTACAGCATATACGCAGTCTGTCTCTCATGATTCTCGAGCACGGTGGCCAATCGCGGGATCAGCAGTTGCTCACCTTTGTGAGGTACATAGGTACAGCCCTATCACCTCGACAGCTTGACAAGCTGGTACTGCGGAGCGATGGCAACGAGAACCTGGACCTTAGGCTTACAGCTGAGATCTTCAGCTGCTTGAAGCCGATCCACCTTTTTTGGGAAAATTGGCAAGACTTTGATTGGGCTTTCGTGGAGCTGACCAATCTTAACGTGGTCCAAGATGTCACTTGGCTCGATGGCCTCGTTACTTTGGAGTTGCACGGTTTCTCTTTCGACATAGAGACCGGACAGGTACTTTCGACGTTGCCAAAGCTGCGAGTTCTATCGGTCTGGAGCAACAACGACGATGCTGGCGATGAGCTGGCCTTTGCTTCAGCTGTTTTGCGCAATACAGGTCTCACGCGACTCACGATTCGAACACATGCAGAAGATTTCCCTTTTGTCTATACGTTGGGCCCTGATAACATTATCAGTGCAGTGCCAGATGATGATTATCTGAGTGATTAGTTCCGTTCGCCTCATTTGGCGCGAAGGAATAACTCGCTGACATGGTCATACTACCATCCAGCCATTCCGGCTTCTTCACTTCCTTTCCTTCGCTTCGCGGCGGCGATCCGATACCACCCTTCCAGCCGGCCTCGCGTGCAGCATCAAAGTAGCCCATCTCGTTGAAATAATCCCACACCTTGCCAAGCTTGTTGACGTCAATCTTGATGAGCGTCCTACACTCTCGTCTTGTAAGCTTCCCACCTCGTGCAATAAATTCGGCGATCAGGGTCGATTTTATCAGCAAGAACGGCTGTGGAAGAATACGCAGTGCCGAGCAAAGCTGTGCCTCGGCGGGCGTGAGCAAGTTGAGAGAAGGCGCTTTAGCCAAGTTGAGAGGTTGTGGGGGTTTGCGTGGTGTTTTTGGCTCGTCAGGATGAGTGCCTGCTTTCTTGTTCTTGGTATCTTTGTCGGCCTTGGCATCCTTATCAGATTTGTCCTTCTTGCTGTCCTTGCCATTGACTGCGCTACCTGCCGCTGTTGCAGTTGAAGCTGCGAGCGTCTCTTCCATTGGCGTCGGTGTGCTAGTATCGCGCTGACGTGCTCTGGCCACATCGACTCTGGGTCGTGCTGCAATGGGTGTGGCTGCAGCACCCGATGCTGGGAAGGCTGCCAGCCCGCCTGCTGCGAGCTCAGCTGCTTTGCGCGCACGTTCGGCCTTTTCTCGCTCGTAAGCGCTGGCATCGTCGAGTGACAAGATGCCCATCTTGCGATAATGCTGCAATTGTGCTGCTGCTTTGCGTAAGGCCTCTTCGTAGCACAAGCCATTGAGAAAGTCTTCATAGTCCAAGGCCGTCTGCATCTGAGCAAAGTGTTTGGTCCTCGAAAGCAATTCCCTCTCCTCTTTGGGCCGACGGCGTTCTGCTGCTTGGTTGCGGCGATAGTCGACCAGATTTCGTTCGAACATGAAGTGCTTACGCCGCAATCGTCGATCCAGGCGTTCGTTGTACATGTCGATGACCGTGAGCTTGAGATTGAGGTCAGTCGGGTCTTCGTCCCAGTCGAATGGCTTATCTTCTGGTTCAGCATCCTTGTCCTTATCCTTGTCTTTGTCTTTTGCTTCCGCTGCTGCCTGTTCTTCCGCCGCTTCTTCATCGGCGTTGGCTTCCTTCTCGTCCTCAGCGTTCTGGGTTGCCTTCTTGCTGGTAGGTCCACCACGGCCGCTGGCTTCCATTCTGGCATGTCCTTGTGTGGCTTTGCTACCGAGCGCCTCCCATTCGGATGGCATATCGGCTCCACCAAAGTCGTACACCCGACCAAATTCCATGTCCTTGATGAGATGCTCGGCATCCTGCTCGTACTCGTGCTCGAATTCGAGTCGACCGGGCATGAATCCTGCCAACTCGCTGTGATTTGTGGGTGCACTGACGAGCGGTTTGGCTGACTTGGGTGGTGAATAGGATGCTTGTGCTTCTCGCAGTGTTTCGACACGCCGCCTTTTGCGTCGCTGAAACTCGTCTTGCGATATGGACGGCGTGAAAGCCATGGAGGGACCGACGACGGGCGGCTCCTGTGTCGTGAGTTGGCACGCTACGCGACTACCCGTGCCTGGCCCATCTGTAAGCGGATCAAAAACCGTTTGTGCTACTTTCTCGTACCGCTGCATGGCCTGCTCTGCACGCTGTTCGCCATGATCGCCGCCATCTCGACCTTCGACATAGACCTTGATGTAGTGATCTTGCACCTCCTCCTTGGTACGGTTGCCAATGTGATCGGCAATGTCGGCCCAATTACCGAGACCGTAGGTCTGACACCCATCGATCAGCAGGAGCTCCTCATCTGCCCCCCAGTCGTCGCAAAAGATGGGGTAGGAGTGCTGCTCCACTACGCGATAGTCGTGCCATGCCTTGTGCTTGCCTGGTTGTGCTCCTGAACAGAAACATGATGCGCAAAGGTCAAAGTCGGTACAGCCGCCAGCACATCGAATGCGAACGGTGAGGGTGATGTCGGCTCCACAAGCATCGCAATGGTAGCGCACGCCCGGTTCTGCAGCTGCTGATGCGGAACCATCGTCGGTTTTTGGTTTGGCCTTGTTCTTGCGATGGCTGACCGTCATGCTGAATGTACGAGGATGGGTGGCGCGAGCGGCCGTATGAGCCTTCTACCTAGCACGCTCGACAAAAGTCCACGGTCGTGAGATGATGCCGAAGCGTGTTATGCAAAACGTTGATGGTGTTGGCGGGCGGCAACGACGGCGTCGCCGTATCGAAGAGAATCACCGCCTTATGATCGAGTCACCGATATGATGTTGAAGTTGTTGACGATGACGAAGGAGATGGTCAGGTGTGGTTGCAGGGGCAGGAGGCTCGTGCGCCAAAGTCGGGAATGTATGCGGAAGCGTCAACGCCGAACAACGAGACGGTGTCGACGACGGCGACTGGGACCACCGCCACGGGAACAACGACGACCGTAGTCTGCGGCGCCTCGATGAATGCTAGGGCCGCCTGACGCCTGACAGCGTATGCAGAGCCGATGTCAACGATAAGCCGCGGCGGCTTCGGGCAGGTGTCACAATGTTCCGAGTGTTTGTTGGAGCTGATCGTGTCGTATGTTGCCGATGTCCGGAAAGGATGTCAGAGCGAAACGCGCGCGCACAAACGCGTACGATTTCTCCGCTTTGAGACGGCAGCTTCTCGGCCGTAGTTTGCGACTTTTGAAGCGCTTTTGTTAGTATCGATCGGATGTGCAGATGACCAACATGGGTATGAGGATGAAGCTTGAGGCCCAAACAATGCGATGCCGTCAAGAAAGAGAGGCAGCAACTAATGGAACCGGACAGATACGTTGAGCATGAATAGGGTGCAGGGAGATGCTGGTGAGGGGAAAAGGTCGCGCGACGAGGAAGCGAGCATGTCGGTATTTTCAAGTCAAGATTTGGATTATTGGTGTTGGGCATGCTGGCCGAATCGGCATTCCTTTTTTCGAGCTTCTCTAAAGATCCTCCTGAAGCATGTCGTGACCATGCACGTTACACTTAGACACTTTCCATCGTCATCAGTCAGCTGCTAGTCGTTGGTGTCGGCAGCGAGCGGTCACTATAGATATAGGCAAGGATTGGCAAAGACGAGGGACCGGCCAGCAGCGTCGACATTTGCTCAGACGATTGTGCTCCAGACTCAGCCTTTTTGCATTTTCTATGAGGCACTTCAGCAGCATCAATCTTGTTTACATTGCAACCGACCGGGATTTTGAATTGTGCAAATACTCGTACGATATAATGAACGAGGCTGGCAGCTTCACCGCGGAAGTCGGATACGGGCATTGAAGGGTTTAGACACTTTTTTTCGAGAAAGCTGAGTCGAAAGTCCAAAATTCGTTGCGGGGAAGAACTCAAGAAGAGACACACAGTCTTCTTCTGACAGACGTCTGTATCTCACTTCGACCACCTTCGTCAACACATCATGCCATCAAAACTCAAATCACCAACCAAGAAGGTTGCCTCGGCTTCGGCTTCTTCTTCGAATGCTTCCGCCTCCGGCGACAAGTTTCAGGAGCTAAAGCAGGTTAAGGCTCCATCTCAAGAGCCTGAATCCTCGTCAGAATCTGGTAGCGATGACCAAGACGACAATAGTGCAAGTGAGAGCGACAATCAAGATGAAGCAGCAGAAGTGGAGCAAGACCAGGATACAGCAGCCACGGATGCAGACAACGGCAATAAGGTCACTTTTGCTGATCTTGGCGTCATCCCACAGATTGTTGAAGCCTGTACTAAGATGGGCTTCAAACATCCTACTCCCATCCAAGCCAAGGCGATTCCTGAGGCAATCCAGAGTCGCGACGTGATCGGTCTTGCCCAGACCGGCTCGGGAAAAACTGCCGCTTTCACCATCCCCATCCTCCAAGCACTGTGGGACAATCCTAAGCCCTTCTTTGCGTGCGTGCTGGCACCAACGCGCGAGCTGGCATATCAGATCGCTCAGCAAGTCGAACAGCTTGGATCGACCATCGGTGTACGCACCGCTACTATCGTCGGTGGCATGGACATGATGTCTCAGTCTATCGCACTTTCCAAACGGCCGCATGTCATTGTGGCTACGCCAGGTCGTCTGCAGGATCATTTGGAAAACACCAAGGGTTTCAGTCTGCGCAATTTGCATTATCTTGTCATGGACGAAGCAGACCGGCTCTTGGACATGGATTTCGGCCCCATCATCGACAAGCTTCTTCTAGCCATTCCGCGAGAAAGGAGAACGATGCTGTTCAGTGCGACCATGACGAGCAAAGTCGAATCACTTCAACGTGCTTCGCTCCACAAGCCAGTCCAAGTCAAGGTCGACACCAAGTATACCACCGTTTCGACCCTCAAGCAGTACATGCGTCTGGTGTCCTTCAGTCAAAAAGAGCTCTACCTTGTCGCTCTCGCCGAATACAACAAAGCAAAGTCTATGATTGTTTTTGTTCGTTTAAAACATGCCGCACAACTCCTCTCCATCCTCCTGCGTCTGTTGGGCCTTGCAGCTCTTCCTCTGCATGGCGATCTCACGCAACAGGCTCGTATAGGTGCGCTCAACAAGTTCAAATCCGGCGGTCGCACCATCCTGATCGCTACCGACGTCGCATCTCGCGGCCTGGACATCCCCTCGGTCGACCTGGTCGTAAACTACGACATTCCAACCAACTCGAAAGATTACATTCACCGTGTCGGTCGTACAGCCCGTGCTGGTCGCCATGGACAGTCCATCACACTTGTCACGCAGTACGACGCCGAGTTGCTGCAGAGGATCGAAGCGACCATTGGATTGACGATGGGTGTATATCACATGGAAGAGGAAGAGACGATGATCGCGCGACACGCCGACACAGTACAACAGGCGCTGAGGGAGGCTAGAAGGGAAATGGGCGACAGTCGCAAGGGTGGCGCTGGTGGAGCAGGAAAGAGAAAAAGGAAGATGGACGGCAGACACAGGGATGACATGGACCGCGACGATGATCAGATTCAGGCCGGCTTGCCTGTTTCCGGTAATCGCAGACATATGAACCAGAACAAGAGGGGCAGAGGTCGTCGTTGATCGATCCTCTTTCCATTTCAATAGTGTATTTGTACCAGTCTCATCTGCATAGCATAGTCCCGTCGAATATGTGTTTGGTTTGGCTTTGTGAGTTTTTTCGTGTGTCAATTGTCGGGTCTCGGCTTCTGTCCGTCCTCCACACCAGCCAGACCCTTAAATTTCGAGTTTTTTGCTTCTGCTTCTTCTCGAGAAACGGTGACGCCCCACCTCACACCACCATACACCATCCACCTCCATGCCGTCAACCTCGACAGCTTCCTGCGTGGAGTGCTCTCAGCCTTCCAAGTATACTTGTCCTGCTTGCAAGGCTCGCACTTGCTCTCTAGTCTGCACCAAGCAACATAAAGACTCCACCTCCGCCAGGCATCCTTGTTCAACAGCATCCTCTGCTTCCGCTTCCACTTCAGCATCCACATCAACATTGAATGGATCAGCTTCCTCGTCAGCGTCTCACCATGGATCTTCAATACGAGCACAAGGCAGGCACGAAGATGCTAAGCTGGCCTACGTACCTCTCAAAGACTATACGGAATCCAACATGATGCAAGACTATCTTTTCCTCTCCTCGATCTCACGCACCACAGCCGAGAATGGACGCCGCATCGTCGCAATGAACCTCCTTCCTCCTCCTTCGGCCACCGATTCTTCTCAGGGTGGAGCCCAGAATAAGCAGTATGCGGCCAATGCAGGCGGAGCAAGGCTGACGAATCAACAGAGACAACGTGACCAATTGATCAAACAACTTCATTATCGCAGATTCAAAGTCATGATATTGCCCGAAGGCATGGCAAGGAGAAAAGCCAACCTGTCAGGATTCAATCCGAAGGATAAGAAATTTGGACTGAGCGTAGAGGTCAAGACGCCCGCACACCTTGACAAGGGCAAAGGCAAGACGGAGAACACCCCGGGAACAGCAGAAAACGAGGAGAGCTGGATGCTGCACAAGCAAGACTCAGAACGTTCACTCTGCGATGTCCTTTTGTCCGAACTTGAACGTCGATCTTTTGCCTCTCGCAAAGAAGCTTTGAAAGCGCGAGAACTAATTTCTCCCAAGTCATCTTCGACATCCCTCAGAGCCAGCAGCGCGGGACCTTGGATCATCTCCTCCGTAGTCCTCGCTCAAGTCGCCCTCCCCGTACCCTCTACCGCAACACTTCTACCACTAGTACCAGCAAAGGAAGGCTCATCACAACAAAGCCAGGACGACGCGAAAGAACTCTACGCCCTGCACACGTTCCCCAAAACCGAGTGGACAATCATCGTACCGGCATATTCGGCGAGGTTGACCAACGAAAGTACAACCAAATACCTAGATTGGTGGGTAAGGAAGAGGAAGTGGGAGGAAGCGAATCCCGAGTTGGCTGCTCAGCAGAAGGACGAGGCGAACGAGCGCGAAGGAGGGGGCCAAGGGGAAGGGTGGGAGAGGAGCAAGTCTGGTCGAGCCAGATATCATGATAACAGAGATAGACCAGCGTATAGGGAGCGTAACGCAGAGGCAGAGGAACAAGAGCAAGGAAGGAATTGTTGGCCTGATCGAAGCGGGCGGACGCAGGGCAATGCTGCACAAGCGCAACAAGTGCAGCAACAAGAGCAAAACTCTGGTGATGTAGAGGCAACGATAGCGGCTTCCGATAGCACGGCTGCTGATGCAGTTGGCGGCGGAGGAGGCATCGTCTCTAGCTCCCTCTTGTCGCTTCTGTCCGCACGGTTGGGACGAAACCAACCCCTTCCGCTCTCTCAGCCTCAAACCTCACCCCCCGAACCGGAAACCTCGACAGCTGAAGCCGTGGCGCCAATCCCTCCGCTCGAACCTAACACTTCAGACCCTGCCGCAACAGCCTCCCGTTCGATCCAGGTCCACATCACTTCTCCAGCCTCCACCACCCTATCCTACTTGTTGAGGAGCTTACCGGAGGGATACTCGGTCGTTGAGTTCCCCGAGGTACGTGTGCTAACTTCGTCAGCCGTAGAGGAGTTGAAGAGGGAGGCGAAAGGGGGAGAGGTGGTGGAGCTCAAGCCGGAAACCGAAGAGGATTCGAAAGATGAAGCCGAAGGAAAAGGAGCGAAAGGGGGAGTGAGAGGGGAAAAGTCAACGGTGACGCAGGTACAGGCTTCAATTATAGGCGCCGGGTTGGGCGGATTGTTGGCTGGCTACGACTCGGATTCGGATGCAGAAGATGATGATGATGATGAAGAGACTCAGGAAGCGACACTGACAAAGACAGATCCCAAGAAGAACGGCGAAATGATTGACTCCGATGACAAGGAAGACGAAAGCGGCGGCGGAGGAGGATCGCTCGCTCAACTGGCATCAATGCACGGCTTCGTCCCGTCTACCTAGCCTGCTTACGTCCCTCAACGTCGTACCTCTCTGACAGTCGAACATGAACACATTGCATCGCACAAATCTTTTGCCCCGAACCACGCTTCTATCTGCCTGAGAATGAACGAAAATGTTTCCTTAACCACCTTCGAACAGAGCTTTGAATCAAGCTTTGACGACGACAAAAGAGTGCAAAAGAAGCGCCAGATGCGTAATCCAACAGAATAATGATACGTAACGACGTCGCTGTGAACCACCGCTACGCAGCTCTTGCTGTTGCGAAGTGAGGCTACTGGAAAGATCGGTTAGTGCAAGGACTAGGATCAGTATTCCTGTGGAGTCGGTTGGCAGTACCTCCTGACGGGGTGGTGATGAGGTGGTGAAGCGCGACAGTAAGGAAGGCGAAAGACACTTGACAAGCGCTAGGCCGATCGGAAGCGCTTCAGCGGGTAGCCAGTTGAGCAGCCGCTTCTGAAGCGTAGCGAGGGTCGAAGGTGGCTCGTAGAAGCTGTGATCGTCAATTCGTGGCGGTGAGCGAAGAGGAGGCAAAGCTGCTGGTCGGTACAACGCCAGCGATACTCCTCCTTTCTCCTCGATGCCGTTTTCTTCGCCGCTATTACCTTTTGCTCTTCTCGCCTGCTGCTTCTTGTCCTTCTGTCCCGCTCCTTCTGCATGTCTTGTGGATAGCATCTGCAGGATCTCCCCACAGCTCGGCCTCTTCACAGGATCGACGCACAACATCCTCTCCAACAATCCCAACAACAGTTCGTCGCCCCTTTCTCCCCTCTCCTTCACACTCTGCCTGTGGAAACCGCGATAAGAAGCCATCTCCTCCCGCAAGCCATCCACATCCTCCGTCTGGCTGAAGGGCAATCTGAAGAACAGCAACAAATGCAAGATCATCCCTAGCGACCAAATGTCGGCTTTACTGCTCAGCTCTGCCAACTTGCCGGTTTTCGGGTCGACAAGCACGGTTTCGGGTGACATATACTCCATCGTGCCCGTATGTCCTGACCTCGTGCGTGAGTAGCTATCGTGGAGGAGAAGGGAAGAGCCAAAGTCAGAAAGCATCGCACGAGGGAGTAAAGAGTCGTCATCCCAATGAAGAAGAATGTTGCCAGGTTTGATGTCAAGGTGCAGGATGCCACGATCGTGCAAGAAGGATAGACCGGAGGCAATATCGGTTAGGAGAGAGTGAATTTCGTCCTCGCGGAGCAGATGTATGGCTGGAGCGGCGGTACCAGTATCAGTGTCGATGTTAATTTCGTCGGCTGAGGTGTGAACCATGGATGCAGAAGAAGGGGACGGCTGGCGATGAGCTCTCCGACGTTGACGTAAGGCCTCTTTCAAGCGCTCGATCTTGCGTCTTTCAGCTGGGTTCTGGGCTGCGTCCTCGACTGCTTCAGAGCCACTCTGCTGTCCGATATTCAGACCTTTGCCCCTCAACTGTTCTCTGCCCATACCTGCATCGACCCCTGTGCTATCTTGATCGCCCGTGTTGCTCTCACTCCCACTCGCGTTCACCTTCTCTCCCGCCCTCGCACTGATCCAATCGGCCAGACTACCTCCGTTCGCTGCCATCATGAGCACGAACAGCGTCGGCACCTCTGGCGCGAACTTGCTCGACTTCCATCTCTCGATCCACGCATGTTGGTAGTGGATGAGATGCGGATGATGAAAGCTTTCCATCAGATGTACCTCGTTCAAACTCTGCAATAGAGACTGTGCATGGTCTCCCACAGGGATTTTTTTGATGGCGTACTTGCCGAGGGGGTTACCATTGAGTATGTGCTGACAGAGGAAGACGGTGCCTCGAGCGCCACGACCGAGGGGCTTGAGTTCGAGGAAGAAGCGAGAATAGTAGCCGGGCAGTTCGGAGGATGAAGGAATGGGGTCCGAGGAGGGCGAGGAGGAACGAAGGTAGGGGTCAGGCGTGGAGGTGCCAGATGCTGAGGAAAAGCGATTGCGTGGAAGAGCAGGCGTTGAGGGACGAGTTGGGTTGGCGGAAGAGGTGGAAGTGGCTTGAGCTAGGAGGCGAAAATAGTTGGGTGCCATGAAAGAAGGTGAATCGTTGGCTAAATCAGAGCTGTCATCATCGTCTCGGTACTCATCGCTGAGTGGCTCAGAGGTGGCAAGCGGCCATGGGCGAGCGCACGTTGGACAAATCGCATCGTTATGGCTTGGAGTACGTGGGAAAGTCCGAGCAGAGGGAAAGCGCTGCAGGAGGCTTCGGCTTGTTCCCGACTTGATACGATGTGGCACTAGAGGGGCATCTTTGGGTGATGTCTCCGAGACTGATGCTCCAACACTTTGCGGCGGCTCGAATTTTTGGAGGGATAGCTCGTTTGACGTAGGATCGTAGTAGGCAGCATGATCTCTTGTTCGAAGGATGATCTGCAGGTCACTTGCGCGTGGAGCTGGAACGAGATCGAGACTTGAAGAGGTGGGCAGACCGCCTCCTTCGTTGCCGATGATGTTGGAGGTGAACCAGTCCGTGTCTGAGACCCTAAGTGGCGATGACTGATGGAATGCCGCCATTACGAAGCTCCGCTAGTATCAAGTGCAAGGAGTTGTGGATCGAGAAAGATGGGCAGGCTGACGAACGGAAGGACAGTATGCCTTGGTGTCATCTGCTGATGAGGCGGGCTGGCCTCACATGTTCAGCCTGTTGGAAGCTACACGAGGGATGTAGTGGTGGGAGAAGGATCGAATGCACACTCGAGCATGGCAATCAAGTTTAAGCTCATCCTTCAGGGTCCAACCCGAAATCGCTTCCCCCACACGTCATGCCGACTCAGCGCGGTCGAGAAAGCGTCGCAACCTCCAGAGAAAAAGTTGCGGCATGTTAGGTTTGGGGAGCCAATTGAAGATGTCAGACCGACTTGTCCCACATCGAAGGGAAAATGATGGAACAGGGTCCAAGGCGTCTCGAGATGATGTAGGATGAAGTCATTGCCTGTCATCAAACTTTGCAGCATACTGCCCTCGAGCTGGCTCAACCTTGCAGACTCTCGAAAGTGATTGTAGATAAGAATCGGAACGGGTCTTCCGGGGAGATCACATGTTCCTCGAACACTGGTAGTCATCCAGTCACTTCTGGCTCAAAATAGATGCACGTTCCAGACCCGAATGCTCTTTTCCTTGCCATTTCAATAATCGAGCTTTCGACGGTTGCGACATCGTCCTTCCTCACCATCTTCATACCATTCCTAGATCACGCTATAGACCAGAACAGAGTCCACAATGCGTCCGACATCAACACCACTTTTTGCGGCCTTGAGACAGACAGTCTCATCGCGCCCGGCTGCTACCCGTACCGGCCTCCTCGCCTCGCGCCGAAACTTTGTCTCCTCGAGCATCAGGAAGGATGCTCAATCTCAAGCCAAAGGCGAAGGCGTAAGTAGCGTGCTTCACTCTACATCAATGGTCCTGCAATACTTGCTAATACTTCTATTCCTTATGCTTTCTCCTTGCTCCGGTGGACTCGTCTTGCTTGTTGGGGTTGTTCTCTTGCTCTCCGGCTACGTTGTTGTCTTTGGCTATCGTCTCGCTCTTTTGACTTTGTTTCCACGCTCTTATCTCTTCCCTTGGTTGAGCTCCTTGTTTCGCTGTTGGGTTCCTACTGGTAGCTCAAATCGGTGATCAACCGTCCCGAAATCACCCCGCTCTTCCTCTTCACCGGCACCATCATCAGCTTGGCCCTGTTCTTCGGCGGCCGTCACTTGGTCAAGGACAAAGAACTTCGATTGGACCACAATCTGCAAAACAGACTCGCAACCAAACAAGAACAATTGGACTTTGACGCCATGGCCAAAGTGGCCGATGATCCAGATGGAAAATTGACCAAGGAAGCAATCGAGGAAGATAAAAAAAGACAAGGAAGGTTGGACGATATCCGACAGGAGAAGGATGAAAAGGCCCAGAGCAAGGTTTAGACAGATATCAAATGAGATGCAGACCGAACGCGATACGGAATGGAACAAGTACCCTTTCGAGCCTCAATGATACAGAAGTCAGAATCAAAGATCAAACAATTGACATACTGGACGTGTGACCTGACGACCAAGAATGCAGACCAGCGAACGGGCAAAGAAAGAAACTGTCTGTGAAACCGGATATAAGTGAGACCAATGATACAAGTAGAATACAAGGCGGAAGAGACCGTACAGAAAAACAAAACGGAAAATTGGCTTGGAAAGATATGTTGGCGAATCAAGCAAACCGAGATCAAGGCAGCGCAGGGTGTCGGCCCGAATCAAGGCTGTAAACGATGCCATTGTTGCTCGTCTTAACCACATGCTTGGCAGCCACGAGAGCGATAAGCGTCTTGTTGATCTTTGCCTGCGTCATTTCCGGGTTTTTGACGATCTCTGCAATTCTGACTCCCTTGTTGCCGGCTGCGAGCAATGCCATGCAGACGTGCTTTGCGATGGTGTTTTGCTTGGGATCGTTTCCTCCACCACGGTACTCTAACGGCAGGGTCTCGATGATTTCGTCGGTATATGCTTCGCGCTTCTTCTTCTGTGCTAGTGTCATCTTTGGCTTTGCGGCTCCGATGGCTGGTGCTGCAGCCGCTGCCTTCTTCGCTACAGCAGGTGCGGGAGCTGGCTTCTTTAATGCCGACTTGAGCACAGGTTTGGGCGGTTCTTGGCGGTAGACGCTTTCGTCATCTGTCGTGACATACGTCTGGTCTGCGGCTGCATTCATATTTCCACCACTACCACCACCGAGATACTGTTGCTGCTGTTGATGTACCTGCTGCGAGCTCAGAGCGATGTCCAAGTTATGTTGAGCAGCGTACTGCTGTGCTTGTTGTGCAATCCTTTTCTCGGCTCTGTCAAAGTTGTCGTGCAACGGCGCTTCAGGCCACTCAACGCAATAAGCGTTCATCTTGAGACCGTAGATATACATGGCGAAATTTTCGTTGAAGCTGTGCAAGCTTTCGTGAACGTCTTGAACACTTTCGAGATTGAGTTGAAGTACGCCAACTTCTTCGGCAAGATCAGTCATTGCTCCTTGGAGGAAGGAGAGAGGAGTGGCACCTGCAGAGAGCTGTTTCGATGCTGAGTGCGAGAGTGCGTTGAGCGAGCCGCGAGAGATTCGTCGCAAAGGAGTGGTGGGCGTAGGGCCCGTAGGCGGGCGTGTGCGCGACATTGTCCAGTATAAGAGATTCCGAGAGAGCGTTAGGGTGTAGATGAAAGATGACAGTGAAGAGGTATGAGAGGGAAAGTGGGGCGAGGTTCAAAGTGTCACTTTGAGGCCCAAGCTGCAGCATTTCAGTTTGCGCGTCGCGAGTTCACGTGATGAAAGTAACACTTTTGTGTCCGTTGAACTATGTCAGATCGTCGTATAGAACAAACATAAACACAAACAAATCGCAAAGATGTGCCTGCATCACGCCCGCATGCGCCGCAAAGGGATTGCTGAGCGGACCCTATAAATCGTATTATTTGGGTGACGTCGAGCTCGACTTAGCCGGTCTGAGTTTCACGCCCATCCGCACTGACGTTGTTCCTATCTTGGACTCCACCATATCATTACCTTACCTCTTAAGCCCTAGCTCTGTCATAATACACTAACATCAAGGCGTCTGTAACATCATTCGTTTCAGCGATACGTAAACGCCTCAGCTCCAGGACTGAGAACTCACACTGACCGACAAAGCGAGCGGAATTGAAACGCCAATTGCTTATCATACCCTGCGATTCAGCGCAATATGGCACCCATCCGCATCCCATCCGGCACCTATCCCAGCTCATCTTCATCACCCTTCTCAGGCGCCAGTACAGCTCCACCCTCCTCTGGCTGGGACTACATCCTCAAATTCATCCTCATCGGCGACTCTTCCGTCGGCAAATCCTCCCTCCTCGTTCGTCTGACCGATGACCGCTTCCTAGCCGACCCTGATCCGACCATCGGAGTCGAGTTCGGCTCTCACCTCATCCAGCTCGACAATGGCGAAACCGTAAAAGTTCAAGTCTGGGACACCGCCGGAAGTGAAAGCTTCCGAAGCATTACTAGGTCGTATTACAGAGGTGCGGCAGGAGCGTTGTTGGTGTACGACGTAACGCATAGGGCAAGTTTCAAGAATGTCAAAGGATGGTTGGATGATGTTAGAAGTCATGCTGAGGAGAAGGTGAGCGTAGTACTTGTGGGGAATATGTACGATTTGGTTGCGGATGAGGAAGAGGAGCAGCAATTGACCACACCAGAAGGTGAAAGGGGAGGAGGCCTCGGAGACGAGGGAGAAGAGTTGAGGCGAGCGAGGAGGGACAGAAGGCGAAGCAAAGGCAAGAAGCGAGAAGTAAGCTATGCCGAAGCCAAAGAGTTCGCAGACAAGGAAGGATTGTTGTTTCTCGAAGCGAGTGCAAAGACGGGTCACAATGTTCAAGAGGCCTTTGCTCAAGCGGCGAGAGACATTCATTCGAAATTCTCCAACTCGGAAGCATCAGCAGGCGATGGTGATGGAGCCAGCGGTGGCGCTGGCAGTGGAGGAACAGGTGGGAGGGGGAAGTACGATAATGCTACGCTGGGAAGGTCAAGGATGCGCGCAAGGGCAGGAGGAAGGACGACTTCTGGTACGGTCAGTTTGGATCCTTCGTCCCCAGCAGGAGCGCAGAGTAGCGGGTTGAGAGCCACCAGCGGATTCTCGATTCGATCGCTCACCGGCGGCGGAGGAAACACGTCAGCATCAACAACAGCAGCAGATGGAGGCGCAGAAGAAGGTGCTCAGAGGGCGCCAGGGGAATGCTGCATCATCGCATAAAACACACACATTAGCATATTTGTACGCAACGCAATGGTTAATGGCATGGTTCCCCGTGACATTACTCCCAGTCTCCGATGTCTTTGCGTGTACGAAAAGGTAGAGAATACTATGCCTTCTTTCGGATGCGTAACAACTGCGTCCCTTGCCTCCTATACTCCTTTGTCCACTCTACGTCGTCATCCGCTACATCTTCGAAGACGAACCCCTTTTTCAGCATTGCAAAAAACCGCTTATCGGCTTTCCTCCTCTTTTGGTAGCAGAACAAAATCTCGGTCGAAGTGGTCGAAAGAGCCGCCATGGTGTCGATGAGCGGTTGAAAGGCTGATTCGAGGTATACGCAGTCTGCTAGAAGCAGTACGTCGGGTAGAGGGTTTGTAAAGAGAGGTGATGGGGTGGTGCCCCAGTCGAGTTCTGCTACGCTGACAAAGCCGTTTGCTACACCTGGCGAAGTTGTGGTGTTCGGATCTTGAGAGGGAGCCGTGGAGGAAGGGAAGTTGAGGGCGAGGTTTTCTCGCATCAGTGGAAGCATGACGTCTTGGTCCGTGACGAAGATTTTACACCCTTCGAGAGCGAGAGCGTGGACGAGGTATCCAACAAGTCCCGTTCCAGAGCCTAGTTCGACGACGCTTTTGTTGCGCCAATCAAAGTCGTGCTTGTTGTAACCTTTGTTGGCTCCATCCTCCGCTATTGGTGAGGCCGACGATGGATGAGAGTACTTGGCAGCAATGTAGGCACCTAACACTTCGGCAGCGGGCCAGATCTTTCCACCGCATCCTGTGGTCATGTCAAGTTTGAGCTGGACATCCCAATACGTTCTCTTTGCTGCTTCTTCCTCCTCCTTATCCGCGATGTTCTCCGCTTCTGCGCTGTCCAACAGCTCTGGTCGTTTCGAGAGGTCACTGTAGTATCGAACAGTAGCGCGCTTATCGATGATGCTTTCAATCTGTTTGGGAACGAGACTGTAATCGTTGCTGCTGGGCAGGTCTCTGATGTCAGTGGACGACGGATCGACATTGTTGGATGAGGATGAAGGCTCCTCCTCGTCGTCGATAGCGAGGAAGTGGCGAAGTGGGTCGACGAGATCGAGCTGTTCCTCGCGCTCCAGCTCGGCGCGTACGTCGTGATCGTCACCCGGCATGATCTTGGTATCCTGTACTGTTGACTATGAGACGAGTGTAGAGTAAAGACGGAGGTGGCGAAGGTGAAGGTGTAGGTGTAGGCGTACCCTGGTGTGGGGTTGAGAAGAAAAGACCCTGAAAAAGCAACGCCTCATGCGTCCTGAAATTTAAGCTTCAAAAACGATCTGACACCGCTTCTAAATTGGAACACCTGCATTGCATCCCCCTCGCACAGACCCTTTACCGAGCCTTACCTTCCATCTCTTCTCTCCACCATCATTATCATCAAGTCGCCCAAGTATGGACCGTCTACTCAACGTCCAAACGGCGCTCTCGCTCGGCTATGTAGCGTCGATGGTCCTAGCCGCCCACCTTTCCTCCCGCCTCCTCCTCCCTGCTGGCTCGACCCTTAAAACCCGCCTCATCTTCCTCTGGCTCGCATTCGACAGCATCTGCCACCTCACCCTCGAAGGCTCCTTCCTCTACCTCTCCGTTCGCAACCGCACCGTCAACACTTCCTCTTCCTTCTTCGGGTATCTCTGGCAAGAGTATGCCGCGGCAGATGCGAGGTGGGGGACTGCTGACCCGACGTTGGTCGCGATGGAGTTTGTAACGGTGTTGTTGGTTGGGCCCTTGGCTGGATATTGCGCTTGGTTGTTGAGTCAAGGTGAGAGGGAAGCGGCTTCGTATTACTATTGGGTGACGGTGCTGAGTGCAGGTGAGATCTATGGAGGGTGGATGACGTTTGCACCGGAATGGTTGGTGGGGAGTGGAGCGTTGGAGACAAGCGATTGGTTGTTGTTGTGGGTATATTTGGTGTTCATGAATGTGGTATGGGTGGTGATTCCCATTTATTTGATGATCGATGCTTATCAATACATTGTCGCAGGTAGAAGGACGCCGGTTGCAGGGGAAGCAGCGGTTTCTGCGAGGAAGTCGCCGAGGAAGACGAAGACGACACAACAGTCCCAACCACCATCGAGTATGGTCCGCTCCCTCACATCGACTCGCGGTCTCTCGGGGTCGGCCTACTTGCTCATTCTCGCAGCGGTTTTCTTTTACATGCTGCCCTCAGTCACCGCCACTTCGACCGTCTACAACCCTCTCCCACCACCCGGTCCATCGGACAACTCCCCTCTCGCTCGCCTGCAAAACATGCTCATCCCTCTCCTCATCCCTATCGGCCTCCTCTCATTTTCCCTTTTCGCAGGCTCCCTCCAAGTTGCAGACAAAGCCTTGCGTCGTACACGCAAAACCGATCGCACGCGTCGACGAAAGCTCCTCGCCACACTCGACATCTCGGAGAAGGACGCTCCGCCACGTCGAATCATCGGCTTCTTCCATCCTTACTGTAACGCTGGGGGAGGGGGCGAGCGAGTACTGTACGAAGCTGTGGCACTGCACCTCTCGCTTTCGCCTACCGACGTCATAGCCATCTACACCGGTGACTACCCGGCAGCGAGCAAAGAAGAGATTTTGACAAAAGCGTCGAAGCGGTTCGGTATCACCCTCGATGCGGACAGGATCGCCATGATTGGGCTGGAACGGAGGTGGATGGTCGAAGACTCGACGTATAAGCATTTCACGCTTTTGGGTCAGTCTTACGGTAGCGTCTGGTTGGGCTTTGAAGCGCTTTCTTCCTTGATTCCGGACGTTTTTATCGATACGATGGGCTACGCGTTCACTTACCCCGTCGCTCGCCTTTTTAACCGATCCCTCCCCATCGGAGCATACGTCCACTATCCAGTCATCTCAACCGACATGCTCAAACGCGTAGAGAACCGCCAGGCAGGTCATACGAACGACAGCACGACAGCTCGAAGCGCATTTCGAACCCAAGCGAAACTGCTATACTATAGGATCTTTGCCAAGCTGTACAGCTGGGCGTTGGGCAGGGCGGATGCTGTTGTAGCGAATGGAAGTTGGACGCAGAATCACTTGGTACAGCTTTTGGGTAGGAAGCGAGGGAGTCAAAAGGGTAACAAGGCGGAAGTCAAGGTTGTTTACCCACCTTGCGATACAGCACAGATGTCCACCTTTCCGCTTGAACAAGGTTCGAGAAGACGCACGATTGTTTCGCTAGCGCAGTTCCGACCCGAAAAGGAACACGCAACGCAACTACGCATCCTTGCTACCCTCCTCCGTACCAATCCTACCCTCTTTGAACCCTCTTCCTCTTCGGACGCCGTAAAACTCGTCATGATGGGAAGCAGTCGTAACGCTGCAGATGAAGCGCGGATAGCCAACCTCCGCTCGCTCTGCACTGAACTCGGTCTAAATCAACACGTTGAATTCCTTATCAACGCCGATTTTGGGACGATTCTCGAGAGGTTAAGGACGGCAAGTGTTGGGTTGAGCACGATGAAAGACGAACATTTTGGGATCAATGTGGTTGAGTTTATGGCAGCGGGATTGGTGACCTTGAGTCATAGGAGTGCGGGGCCTTGGTTGGATATTGCTTTTCCTTCGGCCAATCATCCTGCTCGAAGCGAGAAGCAGGAGGAGAAGGAGGGGGAGGGAGCGGTGGGGTATCATGCGGAGGAAGTGGAAGAATTCGCCAACGTGCTCGCACAGATCTTTGATTTGGAGGAAAAAGAGCCCAAGGCTGTGGAGGAGATGAGGAGAAGGGCAAGGGAAAGAGCGCAGAAGGTGTTTGGGAGGGAAGCATTTGTCAAAGCCTGGCAAGATGATTTGTGGTCCAAGTTGGAGGCCAAGCTGCCAGAGAAGAAGAAGACAGAGTAACGCAGCTCACAGGCGGAACCTCACACGGGAACAAAAGGAATGCCGCAATTCCAACAACGAACGCATCGATGACAAATAGAAGAGAGACTGAACAGTATGAGAATCCTTGCTAACAGCGTTCAAAGACGCGATAGAGATCAGGAAGGTTGGCGACCTGGATTACATAGTCGTTGGTCGCTTTGCTGGGGACATACTTGCCACGCGATTTGGGCATGCTATCGAACCAGAAGTGCTGAATTTTGCGCCTTGCTGCTTCCTCTTCCTCTTCCTGCCTTGCTTTGTCCTGCTCTTGACTCTCTTCGTCCGCTTCGCTGGTGCTATCCGGTAAGGGAGGAGGCGGGCAAGGCAGACAGCTCCATGCGATCTGCTTTGCGAAAGTGTCAAAGCACTCTTGCTCATCTTGCCAGTCAACACGCGTAGCAAGCCGAACGAGCAATTGCGGCAATCTGTCAAGCTCGATAGCGCTCGTCCCACTAATACCTGGTAGACTCGTTCCAGGAACCAAACTTGGCAAGGCCTCCAATGTTCGCGCCTCACCATTGAAGCAGACCGAGAAGTACTCTTGCAGCATCTCGGCGTTCTCTAGCAAGAGCGTCACGATCTTGTCTTTGTTCGCTTCGACGCTGTCTGTGTCGTCTTCCGGTACACCTTTGGTGCTTTCAAGACCGAGGCGGACGAGGTCGTCAAGTAGAGGTGCTGGGTCAAGGCGGATGCGTCGAAGACTTCCAAACTGGCGCAGGACGAGCTGATACGCAAACTCGCGGATCAGTGCGTCGTGATTGACCAAGAGCAAGCGGGTCTCGTGCTGAATCAAACTCAGCCCTTTGTGCAAGTCGACGACGCCAACAAAAGTGTGATTTTGTACCACGTCAGTGAAGTTTCGATGCTGTGCCTTGGCGATCTGCGCACGCAGGTGACGAATTGAAGTAAGTGAGCATTCCGAGTCGGCAATGCGAACGCTGAGTGATTGACGATGGCGCTTCACTACACGAGCCAATCTGTCTCCATTGTTGTCTGCGTACGATTCGCTACTGGCATCCATATTACTAGATGCATGCTGTTGCATCGAATCAGGACCGTCGACATCCCCTGCCACGTCCGCTAGCGTGTCCGAGATGGAGGATTCTTGTGTCTCGTCGTCCATTGCTCGTTTCTTGCCCGTCGCTTTGGTCGAAGAAGTGAACATAGCATCCAACGTTCTGGTCTTGGCATCGACACGGACAAGGTGCTGAGGGTAGCCTTTGGAGGACGAGATGGGGCCGTCGCTCCTCCTCGCGACATTTGCTGAAGTGCTGCTGCTACTGCTACTGCTGCTTCGAGCCTCCCTGAGTGCAGGCCTCGCGGGTGCGTCGCTTGCAGCTGCTGATGGGGCCCCTACACCGACATCTGGTGCAAGAATTGGTAATACTGCCTGTGAAAAGGCAAACGTCCTGCTCGAGTTGGCCCCTGCCAGCTTGTGCTGTGCTGCTTGGCAAATGTGTTCGACAATCTCGTCCTCGTTGAGAAAGTGGACCTCCTTCTTTGTCGGATGAACGTTGACGTCCACGTTGGCAGGGTTAATAGTGATGGAGAGATAGATCCACGGGTGACCACCTTTCGGCAGAAGCGCAGCGTAGAGCGCCTCAATGGATCGCTTGAGTAGAGGGCAGTCGACAAGACGATTGTTGATGAAGCAAAGTAGTGTTGTACGCTTACTGCTCCAATTTGCACCGCTGATCCAACCGGTGCATTCGAAGCCCAGCTTGTCGTCCTTGACGTCTGCTAACTCGACCAGCTCTCGCGCCACCGCATTGCCGTGAAGGATGCGAATAGTATCGAGGGTCGTGTTGGTAGGCGATGATGGTGTATTCAGGTCTGTTGCGTTGCTCGATGCTTTCCTGCATACGAATCCGACACCCCTGCCACCGTAGTGGACCGCATACTTGGAGACGACGTCAAGCGCCCTATTATATTCGTCGGCTGCACTTCGTAGCGCTCTGCGACGTTGCGGCACATTGTAGAAGAGGTCCTCGGCGGTGATGAGCGTGCCGTCTGTTCCTGCGCATTGCTTCGGCTCGCTGCTTTGTCCTGGTTTGGGCGGCGCCAAACTGCCATTGGCATAGTAGGCCCGGTAAGCGCAGTCTTGGTGCTTGGTCTTGGATACCACATTCATCGATGCAGTGACGTAGCTGATACTTGCAAGAGCCTCACCTCTGAAGCCAAAGGTGGACATACTTTCAAGATCGCCAAAGTCTCGCAGCTTGGAAGTAGCGAAGCGCTCACAAAGGAGTGGGAGATCGGATGGTCGAATGCCTGAACCGTTGTCCTGAATCTGGAGTGTCTTGATGCCGCCGTCTCTCAACGTGATGCGTATCAAGGTTGCTCCGGCATCGAGCGAGTTCTCTATGAGTTCTTTGAGTGCATTCGCCGGTCGATGAATGATTTCTCCGGCAGCGATGCGATTAACGACGCTCTCGTCGAGGCGTTTGATGGGCCTGTATCGAGAGCTCTCCGCCTCTGGAGACAGTGCAGGCTCGGTGTCGTCCATCATCTTAGTTTAAGAGATGGCGGAAGGAGGGAAATGAGATATTCCGATCTTTTCATCTGTCTGATCCGTGGTTAGCCGGTGCTCGGGCTGAGCCTGGAAGCGCAATCGTCAGCTAAGTCAGGAGAGGTTCAGTCGCAATTGGCGTAGGTGTGACTGATCCAGAATGAGTGCAATTCAGCCGTAATGCTGAGCCGTGTCCATGTTGAAAGCCTCACTAGCTTTCGGATGTGTGGCCTGAAACACAAGTGACCCCCGGTGGAGCTCAAGCAGATGAATGGCGGAAGTGACCTGCGAGCAATCACAATGTGGGCGTAGCCGTGATGGAAATGGCTGATTCGGCCATGAAAGTGTTGGTCTTCCTAACCATAATTAAGCAGATGGATGGCACCTGCACTCAAGCACGCGTCGCGTAAATTGGCGATTTCACTGAAAGCTTCTTACCTTCCGCTCTTCACCTTCCTGACACCTTCTCAACACCCTTGATCGCCATTCATCATCTTCCAGCGTTACACATTACGCCACTCCGATACTGCCACGCCCTCTCATACGTTTTCCAAGCATGTCTGAAGTCGAATCGCCATCTTCCCCCGGTCCATCGGCTACCAAGCCCGCTGTTGCCGCACCCGCAAAACCTCAACGTGGAGTCTCTGTTTTCCCAACTGCTCGAGTGCAACGCATCATCAAAGCCGATCGAGATGTAGACATTTGCTCCAAAGAAGCTGTTTTCCTTATCAGCATGGCCACTGAGCTCTTCGTCAAGAAGCTGACAGACGAAGCGTATACCAATGCGAAGCTGGACAAGCGCAAGCATGTATTCTACAAAGATCTTTCGAGAGCGGTACAGACGTCAGAATGGTTGGAATTTCTCAAGGATGCCATTCCGACACCGATGGCGCTTAGTGCAGCGCTGGACGCAAGGCAGGAAAAGCTTCAGCAGAAGCAGACGGAGGAGAATATGATCTTGGAAGGGACTTTGCAGGATGAAGACGAAGAGGAGGAGGAAGAAGAGGAGGAGGAGGAGGAGGAGGGAGAGGAAGAAGAGGAGGCGGGTGAGGAGGAAGATGCAGCCGATGGAGCTGTAGCAGAGCAGGCAGGTGACGATGACGAGGCTGGAGACGAAGAAGCAGAGATCGCATCGAAACCAAGTAAGAACAAGGCTGCTTCCAAGAAGACAAAGAAATCCACTTCCAAGCCAGGATCCGCAGAAGCCCAAGACGATGCTGACCAGGCTATGGAAGAAGACGCGGCATAGATTGTCTGCGCTCTCTAATCAAAATCTCGCGCTCACCAGGTATTCTGGCAGACGCTCGTCCGCCTTTTCAATTGTACTTCTAGCTATCACACTGAACTCAACTTTGCTTTCTCGCTGCATTCTTGTTTCAAATCGTGATCAGACTGTGCTCTCTGGTGAAGCAGACTGCGAAAAGCAAAAGTGACCTATTGACCTTGAGAGCCCTGAGATGATAATTGCGATGACTCTTCTACTTTCGAATTTGATACTAGGCCATGCTTCCGCCCATCGATGTAGCCGCTGCTGTCCTATCACTTCCCTCTAACAACTGTGAGAACAATCCTCCCGCTGACTCCTCGCTCCTCATCTGAAGCATGTACACGATGCCCGTTCTGTTGCCCCTGTCACTCAACTCGACTGCTACACCCACTTTACCCACTCGCTCTACACCGTCCGTGAGCACAATAGTCGAGATGAGCGTCTTGCGATCATTCTCCACCACCAGCTGCTTGATGTCGTCCGGCAAAATGTGATAGAGCTTCAAACGAGCGTTGCCGAGCGACTTCCACTGTGCGTGACTTTGCTTGAGGAAGATCTTGCAACGCATCTGAGCAGACACGGTGCTGCGGAAGGGGCCTTGGCGCTTCGAGACGGGACTGCTAGGTGGCGAAACGTCAGTGCCGCGCTCGCTTCTGTCGCGACCCTCTTTCATCATGGCAGATGGCAGCTTGGGCGCCGTCGATCCCGTACTCGAGACGGAGCGCGTGCGGATGAACGAGCGGCTCTCGCCTTCGTCAGAAGTGCGTCCACCGCCGGAAGAGCCATGAGAGGCTTGGCGGAGATTGGGCGCGGAAGGCCTCCTCATAGGCTCGCGTGGACCGGAACCTGGTCCCATGCTGTGAGGCGGTGCGGGAGGGCCGTTGCCCCATGGCTGTCCACCGGGAGGCGGTCGAGGCATGGGCGGTCGTCCATTCACGAAAGGCGGCATAGGTCCACCTGGTCCTCCTGGTCCTCCTGGTCCCATACCGGCTGGTCCTGGTCCTATACCGTGGGGACCCATTCCCGGACGAATATGCACTGGGCCGAATCCTGGGCTTGTGCCTGGTCCACCAGGCATCTGGCCGGGTATGGGGCTAGGTCCACCACGAGGGAAAGGCATCGGGCCATTGGGCCCCGGTGGTCCACGCATACCGCCAGACGAGCGAGGTGGCACGTTAGGATCTTGCATCAGTGGAGGTCGTCCCATGTTCATTGGACCGTTGGGTCCAGGTCCAGGTCCGAATCCACCAGGGCCATAGCGAGCAGGTCCGAAAGCCGGGCTAGTGTCAGGAGAGAAGGCGCCGTTCGCGTTGGTCGGCGACATCATCCCAGGACGCATTCCCATGGGCGAAGGAGGTCGTTGCACCGGTGGGCGAGGTCCGCCAAAGCCGGGTGGTCCATTGGGCCCACCTGGACCGAACTGCGATGGCGATGGCGATCGAGGTGAGAAGGACGAGCCGTTGCTGGGAAAGTTGCCCAGGTCGGGCGAACCAAGAGCAGGTGCCTTGGGAAATGATGCGACCGAGTTGAACGAGGCCTGTCTCGACAGGTCCGAGCCAATGACGGGGGAGCCGTTGCCCTCATTTGGCATGCCAAAGGGCGAACGCACGATTTCGCCAGCGCCATCGTCGTGTCCGTTGATCGAAGAGGGCGTTACTGAGATGGCAGGAGAGAGCCCTGGTGTAATGAGACTCGGTGGTGCAGATCCGAGCGAAGATCCCGCAGGTCCTGACAAGCTGCTGTTGAGCGAAGGCGCTACTAATGTGCTGCTGCCCGTCTTGACTTTGAGACCCATGTTGGCGGCGAACTTTTGGCAATCAGCAAAGTGCTCAAGCCAATCTTCCTTGGCCTCGCGCGAGTCGGTGTGCACGCTCAGGATCTCCTTCTTGAGGATGGTGATGGACATGACATTGCCCTGGCCGCCCATATCCGACACGCGCAGATGCTTTCCAGCCAGAGGTGGATAGAGCAGCCACATGTCGGGACCGACGCCGCCTTTCGAGAGCTCTGCCTTTTCGCTGGGCGTCATGCGCTCGCAGACCAAAAAGAGATCAGTGAGCAAGAAAATGTGTGCCCTGCGAATGCTGATTTCGGGGCCACCGCTGGAAGGTGTAAAGTGGATTACCACATCCGCCGACTTGCGCAGCGAACGTGTGAAGGGCAGGTTGGGCGGGTTCATCTGCAGCTGACACTTCTTGGGCTTCATGGTGAAGATATCGAGCGTCTTTGTGGTGTCAAGACGCTTCTCGAGATGCTCGATGGGCTGTTGGACCGAGTTGGTTTTGGTAGATGCTGAGTCCTCACCTGCGGTCTGCGAGCCGCTCTCATGGACGCTGGCTGCCTCCGAGTTGCCTCGAATGAGATCGGGACGCGATGGTGATATGCTCGGCTCCAAGCTGAGGCCGTTGAGCTGCGTGGTGGGCGCGGAAAGCGGAGCACCGAGCATGGGTATGCCTCCTGGCGCCTGTACACGTCCAGCAGCAGCAGGCAACAAGGTTGAGCTCGGAGTTGAAGCGCTGGTAAACGCACCGTTACCTGTGTCGGCTGCAGGCGCTCGCGTCGGTGAGTTTTTGCCGCTTGTCTGCACAGGTCGAGCGCTAGGTGATTGCGTATCGGACGTCGAAGTAGCGGAAGAGACGCGGTCGCGAGGCGATGTCTCGCCGGTCACATTGCTTTCTGCGAACGAGCTGTCGCGCGATTCGCGACCTGCAACCTCGTCGAGTACCGAAACGGCAAGCCTCTTCTTGGATTTGTCGACAAGCTCATCGAGCTTCTCGTTGGCTCCCACAAGAAGACGGTGGTCGCTCCTGCCAGGCTGTGTGCTCTTGAGCAACCGCGAGTAGAGCTTCTTGTAGTACTTCAGGCGGATGTGCGGAAGTGCGAAGAGGCTGTCGAGTGTCCATGGCTCTGTAGGATCGCGCTTTCGATCGCTGAAGACGACAGGATTGCCATCGGCATCGGTAGCTCCAGACACTTCTAGGAGAAGCTTGCTGAGTCGCGGATTGGACTGGACAGTCGACCATGCGTCAAAGTCGGCAAGGTAGCTGTCGCAGAAGCGCGAGTAAGGGGTTTCGAGGTCATCGATCCATTTCATGAGCAGATCGCCGAGAGCCTTGGGAGAAGATGGGTTGGGACCGATCTCGCGAAGGGCTTTGAGGAAGCTGCGGTTGGCGCGATAGATGGCCTCGATGTTGCGGAACATGGCGTCGAGTTCGGGTGGTGGGAAATTGGACCGGGACCAGGCAGCGGCCACCTTTTTGATGATCTTGCTTAGTTCGGAAACGTAGGCTGCTTCCGTTTCGAGCAAGTCCACCAGCGGATTCGTCTTCTTGCCCTTGTCTTTATCGTTGGCGTCTTTAGAGCCCTCCCCTTCGTTGCCTCCGGACCCGCTAGCATCGTTAGGGTTGCCGTTGCGCTGCATGTCGTCGCGACCTCCTGCGCCACCACTGCCTCCACTGCTCCTACCGGCACTGCCAAAGCCACTGCCAGTGCTACTGGAGTAGGCGCCAGGTCCGCCGAAGTTGCCGCCCGCCGAGAGACTGGATCCCGCGTTCTGGCTCAGATCCAAGCTAGAAGGATTGGCTCCAGAAGGCGACCTCGAGGATGAGGCTGACTGCAGACCGCTGGATGGGCCTGATAGCGCATCGAGAAGTGCAGCGTTCTTGCGGGCATTTGTCGTGTCAATGAGTGAAGGCAGTGTCCTTGACTCGACAGAGACTGGAGATCTGGAGAAGGAGCTGGCGGAGGAAGGTCCAGCATCGTTGCCGAACAGGGGATGTCCTATTGAGAATGGGCTGTGCATGCCGTTGCCATTGCCCAAGCGCGGGAGCATGTCGATAGCACCTGCGGCCGCCATGGTTGCAGCTATGGATGAAAATGAGGCCGTGTGTTCCAGTGTAACTCTGGTGGGATCTGTCGAATGAACGGTCGGACTGTTTGTCTGATCGGGGCAGTCTTGCTGAGACTCGTCTTGTTCGCTACTGGTGTCGGTGTCGTCCTGAACGTCTAGCTGGCACTCGTGTGAGAGGCTGGACGGAACACGACAGCCGATACGGTAGCTGAGACGACGGTCAAAATGCGGGTCTGCAGGTCGAGGTTCGGCAGGTCTGAAGAAGGAGCGGCGTAGAGGGTATGCCGCAACAAAGGGTTTGGTAGCTTGGTACTGTGCAGCTGTGTGAGCAAATGGGAGGGTGAAACGCTGCTGATATGGCGGAGCAAGGTCGTCGTGCACTACAAGCGAAGAAGTATGAGATGTGGGTGCAAGCTGTTGGATGGTGCATGGTGTTGGCAGAGAGCGTCGTGGGTCGTTGAGGTGATTAGGATAGTCACGAGGCGGCATCGTGATTCGTAAGTGGTGGTGCGGATGAAGATGGCAGAGATGCAGAATCAAGAATGGCAGCGAATGGCAAAGCCAAGGTGTTGCGCGTTCGGTGCATTCGGATCATAGAGGCGGGTCAGAGAAGGTTGATACAAAGACAAGAACAGGGTCAGCAAAGGATGTTAGTGATTGTGAATGACCGTGCGTGCGCAGGGCTCAGCCGAGATGAAGCGGGAGCACGAGGAGATGCGATACGTACACACTGACGGTGGGGCTGCTAAATCTGAGCTTAAGGACAAGGCAGCTGCAGTGTTGGCGTAGATTCCGCGTGGAATGCAGATGAAATTAGGCTTATGGTTGCTGCTTTTGGTGGGTTGCCAGGTTGATCTGGAGGTTGGCCAACGCTGTCTAGGGGAGGTGTGCGTGCATGAGTATGCTTCCAGTTGTTTCAAGACAGAACCCAGGGATATCTCGCAGTATGTAGCCGCGCGGTAGAGAATGTCGACAAGGTTCGAAGAAGAGCCTGAAGCTTGTTCCGTTCGAGTAGCCGCTATTGCACTGCCGTGTCCGGATGGTTTTGGTATTCGAGAGCGATGCAAGGTCTGTGATCGTGATCAAGCAGCCGGAACCGTAATGTTAGCGGACGCTACGACAACAGGAGGATGAGGATGATGGTAGAGGAAAAAGAGGAGTCGCCCTTGAAATCGCGATGCGGATCGAGAGGTCCGAGCCAAGAAACCGTTGCCAATTGAAATCGAGACGCAAAGCCGATGCCAGTCCGTGTAGGTATCAGTGGTGATGATCACGACAGGGCGAGCGTGATGGTGTTGAGTGAGCTACGGCTTGATCCGATGGAGCTGAATCAGGGCAAGGAGATGGCGACAGGGTCAAGTGGAAAAACAAATCATGATCACAAAAGGCGGAGCAAAGCGATCCATCACTGCAAATTGGCTTGCAAAGGGCATGGAAGATCCGATTGGCAACGAGCAGTAGTCAAAATGCAGCCAAAAGCACAAAGCAACAACAGCAGTAGCAGCAGCAGCAGAGCAGTTCAAAAGCGTTTTACTGCCAGCTTGTCACAGAGCCTAGTTGGCTGCTTGCTTGCCTGTGTCAAAAAGTCAAAAATCAAGCCACGGCGACAGACACACGCAGGCCATGCGTGTGCAACACGCGCGAAGAATCACACACTTCAGCTTTCCTGCCTCTTGCTCTCTCTGTCTCTTTCTTTTTTGTCTCTTAGAAAACTCAATTTCTCTAAAATCACTCCTCTGGCCGCACCAACCCCTTTTTTCTCCGCGTCGTGTCTCTATAGGCACTGAATCTGTCAACCAAAGCGTGTCTTGGGTCGACGTGGGCGACGAGTGCTCAGAGACCAACACAAGCATAACCACAGCAAAAAAGAGAAAGAGGCGAGAAAGCGTGTTTTTCTTTCCCTTTTGCAAAGCTCGTGCATGTGAAGCCCGCTAAAAGGTGGAAGAAGTTGCGGATCTTGCTCTTCTTCTGCGATGAAGAGCCTTTGGCCGCACAATTGTGCGTTTGACCATCTCTTTCGAAGACGAGGCTACCAATCGCAAGAGCCGGAAGATGACTGAAGCAGACCTAGACAGTCTAGAGTTGACATGGTCCAAAACTTGTGCCTGTTCTCTTCGCACTTGTGCGGAGAAAGCCCTTCACGTCCCGTATACAGTCCGCCCTCTCCATTGGTCAGCTCGCCAGCTGTCATCTGGTGGCTTTGTTATCTATCTACAGCAGCGAGACATGCTCAATGCCCAGTTCCGACTACGGAGCGCTACAGCGCGACGTCCCTTTCGTTGGAAGAAGGCTATATCACGTGCCTATATTCCCCTGGCTTCGTAGACGTGTGTTGACCCTGGAAGCAGCGACAGATCAAGTTGATGGGAGGCCAGTTGAGACAGTGGCAGATAGACCACTATCTGGAAGCTGAGCACTCTGGAAGCTGCACTCCGGTTCTCCAGAGGAACAGGATCGGCAGCGCATCAATCTGCGATTCTGCCAGCGTGCCGAATCAAAGCAGCTTTTGCAGCTTACCTGCAGCTCAATTGCAGCCTGATCGCGCTCATCTTTTGTCTCGAGCCGTACTGATCAAAGATGCTCACATGCACTGCCGATCAAAACGGTAAAGCGACCTTCATGCTTCAACGCGTGCATTTTGCCGTTTTGGGCAACTTACCTCATAGCCAGCTTTGGCTTCGGCGACTTGGACCATTGTTCCAGAGTGCAACACTATGCCTCTTGAAGGCAGACGTCAACACCTTGTCGCCAAACGACAGCGCGTCGGTTCGTTGCGAGTGCACGTCCTCATTCGCTTGCAAAGCTGATTGCCTAAATAGCGATCTGCGAGATGCATGTCTGCCACTTGCTAGTCACGTCTGGCTGCAAGGCGCGGCACGGCCCGAACACCAACTTTCGCCTCTTTTTCTTCTATCTGCAACACTGCACAGATCCAAAAATACACACATCAGGTCAACACTGGCTGCTACACAAGATGAGTGTTTGTGAACAGCCTCCCGGATTGCATGAAAACATAGACTGAGTCATGTCCGAGCGGCTTTGCAGATCAGCTCGCAGGCATCGAATCACGGAAGCGACAGCGAAAGCGGACCTTGAATCTGCGCGTCGGCGTCGAGTGGTGCGCGTGTCTTCTTTTGGTGGTGGTCTCTCTCTCTGCCTAAAACAGCATTTTTTCAACAGCAGCTCACCGAACCCCGAGGCCCTTTCCCTTGTTGCTCCGTCGTTCTGGTTCACTTGAACACCTGTTTGTATTCGTAGCGAAGATCAAAGAAGAAGAAGCAATCCTGTTTCTGCTGCAATCACCCTTCTTTGCAGACCGCCGTCACCGAGGCGGAGATCGCTGCTGTGCATACCCATCATCCATCTATTTCGGTTTCTTCAAGGGTGACGAATTCCGCAAAGCTTTGCAACTTAAAGACTTAGGCAAATGGTCGCCGGTCCATCGTCAAGCTGACGCAAGACTTTAAAAGGCTCTTCTCGTGATCGCAATGGACGCCGCAGCAGAAGCATTGTCGGCTAGGCCTTCCATCCTCGTCTCGCTTATCAGCACCATTGTTCGAAGTGTGATGACACCTTATATTGTTGACTGGCATGAGTGAGAAGGAGAAATGATATCTCTTGGCTGCCCTCGCTTAGCAGCGACGCTTGAACGCCGCAACTGCCAGCAAGTACGCGTTTGACGAATCTGTATCGAAGGATTGACATGCTCGGTACAGTTGTCAGCTTCAATCTGCATGGATGATGGTAGCGATTGCGATCTCGGCATTCTTGGCAAACCACGACGATCTTCTAAAGGCATTCTCATAACGATGAGCCTTGACATCGTGTCAGATGAGCCCAATAGGAGGAGCTCGGCGATTTCTTGAATATCCTGTTCCATTTTTGGTACATCTTTTTGCTCTTGATTTCGGATTCGTTATCTTTCAGTCGTCTAAAGCGGAACACTTCCTTCATTTAATTTAATTCCCTTCCGATATCCACAAGAAGCAGGACAAGCGAAGGTCTAACAAAGCACAAATTTCCGGAAAGATTTCGCCGCTGCAAGGCCTGATGTCATACAACATGCTTCTCGCGCGTACACCATGCACTGCCGGTGCAATACCGAAGGCGCTTTGTACTACCCTACACCGCTCGCATCAATTGTTACCACATCATCTGAGAGGACGTCAATTACAGGACCTACGAAGGGCATTGAAATGGAATAAAATATTGACAAAGCTAAGCGCTGGAAGTGCTAGAGGGCAAAAGTTGCTGTGAAACGCCAACCGGCACAGCTTTTTTTCCGCAAGGGTCTCGGCAGAATTGGCCGACAGAAACGCCTAAAGTTTGAGGTCGATCTTCGTGCTCACTGTGCGCCCTTTTTGTGACGCCGCAACTGCCGACGTTTGAAGGGTATATGGTTCACGTTACAACGTTTCGGCTCAATCGTTCTTTCGTACCACCATTCGAACAGCGTGCGACACCATGGCCGCCTTGAGCTTGGTCTACAAGCTAGCATGCTTGCTGCTCATAGCTGCCGTGTCGATACCGCCAACACTGGCAGCCGTCGCAGAACCGCCTTACTACCTGCAACATCTCGATCGGAGATCAAACGCGCAACAAGCTGCGACTGTCGAGCTTCAAGCACCAGCACATCTCTCTCGCGGCTCCATTCTTGACTATGCAGCCTTACAAAAGCAACTCCAATCAGACTCATCTTCGCGTCAACGCCGCTCGATCTCCAACTCGACTACCAACCCCAACGACAAGCTTCAATCCCTCGGCTTTCTCTCCGGAGCCTACAATATCCCCCTCAATATCTCTTCCAATCCTGCTCAGCTTGTTTTTGTCCAACTTGACACGGGGTCTTCTGATCTATGGATCACTTCTTCCGCCTGTACGACGTCCGAATGTCAGAGTGGCAAAGTGCTCAAATTTGATTCGGCCAAGAGTGCAAGTTATGAGAGTATTCAAGTGGATGCGAGTGCGAGGCTGAACTTGACTGCGTCGAGTTTTGGGGGCAATTTGACGAACAGTACGATCGCAGGAGGCGGAGGAAGTGGAAGCGGCGGTGCGGTGCAGAGAAGACAGAATGCAGCAAAGGCAGAGGTACCTTTCTACATCTACTACGACGACAGTACCGCAGCGTCCGGCGTGCTGGGAGCGGACACGATTAGTATGAGCAATCTCAGCGTCCCACAGCAGGCGTTTGCACTCATCAACTCGACCAACGTCACCCTGTCGGCGCAGGGAATCTCTGGTGTTCTAGGACTGGGCTTCCCTCGTGGAAGCACAATTACGAGAAGTCTGCTCGGATTCGAAGATCAGATTGGCAGCACTCGTACGTTTCCGTTCATGACATCGCTTCTGCAGAGCAGTAACGAATCCTACCCGCTCTTTGGGCTCTACTTGACACAAACTGGCGGCAGGGCAACGTTCGGCGCTGTCGACCCTATCATCCTTCCAACCAGCGCAGATAGGAGCCAGGTGGAATGGTACGACGTCGTTCCGTTCCCCTCAGGCGATACAGCATTAGCCGCGAACAATACGCTCAACGTCGACGCTCCCGCTCTCGGACCCTACGTTCAATGGGTTCTTACACTTACAGCCGCCGGTGTCGCGGGGAACCCTGCCACTCTCACTCCAACCTACTCGCAAGTCGGATCGCATCCTTTGGCGCTCATCGATTCCGGTTCGTCTTCGATCCTCGGACCGGCGAGCGATGTCGAATCGCTCTTCTCTCGCATCATTAATTCTCGCCATGTGGGGGGAGGCCGATTCGTTGTACCATGCGACACCACTGCTAGGATGTACTTCTCCTTTGGGGGGAGAAACATCACTCTTTTGCCCTCGGATTACATTATTGGCCCCGACGCAGCTCAGCCTTATTTGTGCTTTGCTTGGCCGGCTGCGATTCAGCCTGATGCGACGGGGGTCGATTGGATCCTCGGTACGCCCTTTTTGCGATCCGTATACTCCCTCTTTTCCATCGGGATCAACGATAAAGAGTCGCCAAAGATCGGGTTGTATCCGCTACGTCAACCGGCAAATGCGACGAGCTCGGCGATTGTTTTCCAGCCAGAAGCAACGCAGAGTTTGTCGAGTTTCTTGGCGAGTCAAGCGACGACGATCGCCAGTGCGCTGCCGAATTCGTTAGTGTCTTTGCAGGGGGGGAGGAGTGCGAGTTACTTTTTTGGGAATGCGACGGTGACGCCGAGTGTAGGGGTGCTACCGACGAGGGTGGGCGCGAGCAGGACGTATAGTGCCTTGCTGCCAACGGGGACGGTGGGGAAGGGAGGGGATTTGCCAGTGATTGCGAGCAGTAGTGAG
>JAXQGJ010000439.1:0-15718 GCA_037039655.1 Pseudozyma sp. M118-08B | reverse complement strand
CAAGGTATTGATCTACACATAGTAAGGAACAACTTTACTTAAGGGACCAAAGCAATATTTTTTTCATCCCTAGTGGGCAGCCCCTTGGAACCCTACGTTTTCAAGCATCTTCCTTCCCCCAATGAAAGTGGGATGAGTGAAAGTGCGACGAGTTGGTAAAAGAACCAAAGCAAGGTCGACAAGGTCGACGGTGATTCCAACATTTTCATTGGCAAGGTCGCCAGCGCTTGCCATTTTTGCAACCACCATTTCCTTGGTGCATTTTGGCAATGCCATTTTTTGACAACCGCAAATCCCAATCCCAATTTGGACCCTTTCAACGTGCAGTCCGCCGGATGGTCCATCGCTGGAACAGGACCTTGTCCGGCGGTGGAGGCCTGAACTTGGAATTGTCCGTCCAAACTTGGATTTGTCCGTCACGGCACTTTCCCAGAGAAGGCGGAAGCGACGGACTTTCCTGCCAAATTTCCAGGAAATTCGACGCGTCCATGTTAGGCCGGAAAAAAGTCCGTCGCCGGCACTTGGCCAGAGGGGGGCAAAAGTCTGGCGCCCAAATTCTCGAGCGACGGACCAAGCGATTTGGCGGGGCGGACTTTTCCTTGGCAGGCGAGCGCCGGACGTCGCCTAGGGGCTAGGTAGACATAACTTTGCTGCCAGCATTGACACTTTTGAGTAAGTATGTTGCAATTGTGAAAGGTGGAGAATAGCAGCACATCTCAAATCTGCTGAAAGCAACCACTCCTTGTCACTTAATTGTCCAATGCACAGATACATACATTCAGGCAACGAGAGGCTGTCATTGCAAGTACCATTCATCGTACATTGCTTCCACTCAAGGTGCGGAGGTGTCAGTCATGAACGAAGGCGATGATGGCGTGCTACGACGCAAAACAGCAAAGGTAAATAACATTGACGATCTGTTTGAAAGTACACGATGACTATCAATGATGGAGCTCGCCCTTGGCTTGCGCTTCGGCGACCTTTGCCAAGATGTGCACCTGATCCGCAACGTTCTTCAAAGTTGCCAAGACCCTTCCGTTTCCCTTTGTGAAGCTGTACTCATGATACTCGAGATCCCACTCCTTAGCAAAAGGCACAACGAATCGATCGCGCACCTCGCGCAAGTTGTGACGAGGAACTCTTGGAAAGAGATGATGCGAAACTTGCATGTGAAGGCCGCCATGGATAAAGTCAAGCCAAGGTGGGCAGTCGACGTCCATGGTGGTACGGATCTGACGTGAAGCAAAGCTCTCGTTGAGGCCCAAGTCGTCGACGGATTGAGCGAAATGCGACAGTACGATTTGGACGTGAAGTGGCGAAGTGACAACGTGAGAGATGACGAGGTAGGCGATACGGACGGACCAAGAAGGAAGAGAACCAAGTAATGCGTAGCCATACCAAGTCCAGAACGTGACGAGTCCGAGCAACTCTAGTGCCCACCATCGATCGCGTCGAGCCTTGAGGGCGAGGAAGCCGTACGAGTTGGCGTAGAGGTTGAAGCGACCAAACGACATGATGATGTAGTAGAGCTTGTGCTGATGCTTGAGAAGGAAGCGACTAGGGGCGTCAAACTCGAGTACGCGGCGATAGTAGGATGACCACAGACCGAGTGGCTTTGTTGACTGGGTGAGTGCAGTGCTGCTATGCTCTTCCGCAGTGTTGTTGTTGATAACGGTAGTCTGACCGGCGAGGACGAACTGAGGGGAGATGGCCAAGAATGGCATGTGTTGAATGTCGGGATCGTGCTCGGGATGATTTGTGACGAGATGATGGACGTCGTGATTGTCGCACCACCAGCCAATGCTGAGACCGCCGATGAAGTTGGCGATCGTGGTACCAATGAAGCGATCCCATTGCCACGAGTGGGTAATGCCACTATGTCCCGAGTCATGAGCAGTGAAGGTCAGCTGATGCCAAAAAAGGCCAAGGAAGAGACTTGAAAGCAAGAACGACAAGGTCGAAGGATTGAAGCGTGAGTCCGGTGGCGTGGCTGCCGTTCGTTCCAGGGCCACCTGTGTCTGGCCTCGAGACCAAAAGGCGTAGGCGATCGAGGCTAAGAGTAGGTAACGCGCAATCTCTCGAGCATAACCTGATGGACGAAGCGTGTAGAGACCGGCGTCCTTGACTTGCTGATGCAATCTCTTGTACGCTTTCGAGATGTTCTGTTCGCGCTCTGGGTCAATGGTGTCGGGATCCGGTGGTGGTTCCAAAAGGTCGACATGGAGAGGAAATCCGTCAGGACGTTCTACGAAAAGTGTTGACGAAGTGACGGTCGGCTCTGGGTTCTTATGCTGAGTCTTAGTTCGTGATCGTCGAGACTTGACTGATGAAATTGGAGAGCCCGACAGAAGATCTTCCACGATGGCCTCATCTGAGCTCTCGGATGAGTTGTCGGATGCTGAGCTGTCGCGATCGGAAGTACCGGCAGAGGTCGATGGAGTGTTCCTGTGACGCCACATTGCGACTTGGGCGTGAGGGTGGTCGAGCTTGCCCTTGCGGTAACCAAGCTGTACTGGCGGGACGAGAGGTCGGTAGTTGTCCCAATCTGCTTGATCGAGGTAGCCGATGACGAAGCGAGACATGAGCCGGGTCATAGTATCATCGGAATGATATGCCTCGATCTCGTCGGTGGCATCGCGACCAACGAAGTGCAAGAGGGCTAGCTCGCCACCGGGATGCCGCGCGAGCCACCGATCGAGCTTGTAGATCTTTCGACGATGAAGGACGAGTGTTTCTCCCTTTGCGATGCGTTGGGCCAGCTCTGATCGTGTGAAGGTCCTAGGCTGATGAGCTTCAGGCTTGGCAGCCATGCTCGTGCCGACGTCACGCAGCATGGTATCGATAGGAGGACCCGAAGATAAGAAACAAGGTCCGAGGAAGAGAAAAGGAGAAAGCAAGACGGGCCAGAGTGTGGTGAGGTGTAACCTGGAGGTTCACAGTCAAGGTAGCCAGGGTCTGATTCCGCCACCAAGACGTTCCCCTAGACCGAGAATTGTGCGTCCTGTGCAGCTACAGTATCGGATAGCTCGGCTTCTGTGAATCTCAGCGTTCTGCATGTGTTACTTTGCAGCTCCTCTCACCGCCTGTCTGCGTCTGCCAGCGGTAAGATTGGCGAGGCTCAAGACGGATCAGTCTGCTGCACAGCTGTGGCCTGGCGCTGAAATAGAGCGTTTCTTCTTCTCAGCTTCTGAAACTTCTCGGCAGTCGCAGAGTGGAAGCCGACGCGCAAAGAGCCCGATTCGCGCCTCGAGAAGAGAAAAACTCACGCACGCACGCACAAGCCAACGTGGCGTATATTGTGAATCACAGACAGACGGACACCTTCACATTCTTGACATGCTCCTGTCACATCAAATCTGATCCGCAACCCACTCACTCGCATTGTGAACACCCCGCTCAAGCTTCCCTTTCATCCCGCATCGGACGTCGCACATCGCAAAGCCTTGTCGCGGATCATTGTCGCCTCAACCAACTCTGACACGCGGCGTACTGGCATCCCTTGCTGCATTACTACCTGATCCGGCCTTACTCCGAACTTCTCATCCGCACCGCCTATCGCTTGACAGCTGCGCATCTTCCGTTCTCCTCTTCCTGGTCGATCCAACGTACGACACATCAAATTGGTCTCCAATTCCCACGATGTCGAGATCACAGCACTTTCCAGTGCAGGCAAAGATCCCAATTTACTCGGTTGGCTTTCTCAATGATGACGTGATTGTCTACTGCGGCGGCGGTGGTGCTGGTCGCTCCGGCGTCACCAACACCATTGTAGCTGCTAGAGTCGATCTTGCTGCTCAGACTATCCACAAGCTAGAAGAGCTCAAACTCTCACGAGACGAGGATGCGCCTATGGCCATGGCGGTCAACACGGCCCAATCGCAAATCGTCTGCGGAATCAACAATACGGCCGAAGACGTCAAGCAGGGTAACAATCAGCCTATCCGCATCTTCAAGTATTCCTTGCGAGACCTCGCCGCTGCGACCAAGTCGAATGTTGACGACGAAAAGGAGAAGACTCCGGCAACATCCGATAAGGGTAAAGAGAAGGAACAGCCGGCACAGAACGATGTTCACGTCGAGCTCCACTTCGACAGAGCCGCATCCTCTTTGCACATCCGAGATCCTGAACAATACGTCAAGGTGACTACTTTTACTCCTAATGGGCGAGCACTGGCTGTTGCCAGTACCGACGGCCAAGTAGCCCTTCATCGATACCCCGCTCTTTCGCCCATCTGGAACGACGCTGGCGAGCCATCTTCATCGACCCTTGCTGCCGCTGAGGCAAGCGACACTTCCGTCTCCATCCCATCCCAAGACTTTGAAAACAGCGAGATCTATGACGCAGACTTCTCGCATTCCAATACCCACGTTGTCTTTACGTCTTCGTCCAAACTCGTCGTCTATGCCACCGAGCCCTTTGCAGAATCGAGCGCGGAAGATTCAACCATCGAAGGATCTGGCAACGGCGACGCCTCCCTTGGTTCAGCAGAAGGCTTTGCACAAACCATCCAGACCATTAAGAATCCCGCACTTGGCGGCAATGGTCCCTGTTCCTTCCGCGCTGCTCGCTTCGGACGTGGCGAAGCTTCCAAGGAAAAGCTCTTTACCGTAGTCAACGCAGCGCCCGCAGGCGGTAAAGGACCCAAAGCCAAGATCCGTAAGAGCTTCGTCACAGCCTGGGATGCCGACTCTTGGGACCTTATCGAGACGCGTCACGTCTCCGACCGTCCCGTTACTGTCTTTGACGTCTCCGCCAACGGCAAGTTCCTCGCCTACGGATCTTCCGATCTCTCCATCGGTGTGCTGGACGCCAAGACGCTGCGTCCCATTCTCAAGATCTTGCACGCGCATGATTTCCCACCAACATGTCTCAAGTTCAATCCTGCTTCCAATCTGCTGATTTCTGCAAGTGCGGATAATACCCTGCGCGTTATCCCAATCCCAGCAAAGGCACTTCTCGAATCGGCAGCCAACGGCGGAGGCGCACTGGCTTTCATCTCGGAAACCAGAATGGGCTTCTACACCACCATCTTCCTCTCGCTTCTCATTGCTCTTTTGGCGCTTTGGTTTCAGCGCAATTACCTAATCAAGTAGACGAGCAGACTTTCGCACACATCAAGATTTGACAGCAATACACTGCGGTCACATTCATCATGTTCTGCGAGGCTTTATAAGTTGTAGTTGGGATATGTGAGAATCGTAAGAATACATTTTTGAGTTTTGTACGAGGTTGACTTGATACATGATAGAAGTCAAAACTGTTGTACCTACTAGCGAACAGGATTAGACGCTGTTGCCATTGCTCGCTGCCTGACTCGCTCCGCCAGCTTCTTCTCTGGGTGTCTCACTCTTCCCCTTCGCTTTCCTCGCCATAAGCTTATCAATGTACTCTTTGGCGAAAGTCTTAATCTTGACCTTCTTATCAGTGGACAGCTCTGTCAGTGCATCACCTCGTGCAGGAGGCCACGACTTGGGATTACGCATCTCCTTGCTAACGATGGCATTGGTCAACTCTTTTGCGTGACGCTTGAAGCTGTCTCGCTCCAGCTCATCTTTGTGCTTCGACATCTGACGCACCACGATCTCGCCGACGAGCTTTCGCAACTTGCGTTCGTTGCTCGCTGCAAGCTCTTCTGCACTCGAAGACGTGGCTCCAGCTGCAGAGCGAGTCGCGTCGGCGCTGCCGTTGGTAGCGGCATGACGCGATGACGAGGATGCCTTGTGCCTCTTGTCCGAGTGTCGAGACGAAGAGGATGGACGTTTGCGGGAAGAGCTGCTGGTCACACCACCGTTGAGTTCAAGATCGCGAGCGGCTTTTGCTGCGGCTTCGGCCTCCGTGCGAGCGCGCTCTTCTTGCTCGTTGGCCTCGCGGATGATGTCTTCGATCGACTTTGTTGGCGGAGCTGCAGGTGGCGCTTGGGGCTGCTGCTGCTGCATCTGAAGCCCCTGTTGCTTGAGTGACGACACCAGGCCAGGCAGTGACTTTGCCAGAGACGAGGATAAGGCCGAAGTCATCTGGTCGGGGGTAAGTGGGCTCTGTCCTGACGAATTGAGGTTGGTCGGAGTGAATGTGCCGGGAGAAGTCTTGTGATGGCCGAATCCGTTGAGGGCCATCATGGAGCGCCTGCCGGGGTGCGAATGAGAGGCCGTCGGTGGTGGCGCGGGCGGTGGCTGCCAGGTAGGTCTGCTCTCACGAATCTCCTGATCGCCGGTGAGCGCCGAGCCAAGCTCCGAAGATACTGCGTTGGGTGCCTGAGCATGGTCGAACTCGAGAGGATCTTCAAGGTCTTGCATCCTGCGACGGTCGACCCAGGTGGTGACTGGAGGGCTATCTTTCGTGTCGTCTGAGGCGTCCTTGAGAGCATCCTTGCGAGCAATGCGATAAGTCATGTCGAGCTTCTTCCACGCTTCGAGCAAGTGTTCGGCACGCGACGAGACTTCGGCGTCCTCTGCTGGAGGTGCGCCAATTCGGATAGGTGCTTCCAAAGAGGCAACAGGGTCCTCGGACGAGACCTCATCCTTTACCTGCCCATTGACTTTGATGTCTGTTTCCGAGTCAAACGCAGCGTCTTGAACTTTCACGTCCTCGTCCGTGCTCAGACTTGGCTTCTGGTCTTCCTCCTGCTTTATCGCGTCCTGGTCCTCTGGCTTGATAGTGCTTTTGGGTCGATACGTCTCCACAACGATTTTGACTTGATCCTCAACACCGCAATCAATGACTTTGTTGCGTGCAATGAGTGGCCATCGAGCAAGGACGTTGATAATGAGGAGAACAATGTCGCGGTCGTTCCACCATTGTTCAAGCAAGAACTGCATGAGGATGAAGCCGTGCAGCTTGACGAGCGACTTTTGCACGTTGACGTCGGTGGTCATTTCCATTCGGCGCAAGAGTTTCTCCAAGATCTCTCGTTTGGGACCAGCCTGTCGTGCGGCGGTCATGACTCGGGTCGCTTCATGCTCTTTGATTGGGCGCATCTTGGGGATGAAATCAAGATCCAATCGCTTGCCGCGCTTGCGTTTCGAGCCTTTGGCCTCTGTCTGCTCTACCTCGTCGGATATACCGAGAGCATCGAGGAAAAGGTCGTCCATACCGCTGAGATCGGTCTGCGTCTTTCCACCCAAAGTACCAACGCAGTTTGGCTCTCCGCAGAAGCATTCTTGCGCATCGTTGCCGTAGCGGTCTACATTGTAGTTGAAGGTAAGCTCTTCGCCTTTTTGGATGTCGCGCTTGGCAAAGATGCCCATCCGGAGATGCTTGCCGACCTGCCACTTGGAGACAGAGCAGTTGGGGTTGCAACTGTGGTTGATGAAGCGGCCTTTGCCTCCCTTCTTGGTTGCGTCGAGGTACTCGTTAGGCTGCAACATCATGAAGTAAAAGTGACGAATTCCCTCGACGCGATACTGCTGCATTCGCTCAAGGAAGGTGGGCTGATTCATGACTTCGCCGACGTACTCGTATACAAATGACTCTTTGGAGATGTCTTGAGCAGCACGGAGACCGAAACCTTTCTTTTCAGTTTGTACAATGTCGACATTGACGTACTGTCTGCGATGGAAGCGCTGATTGCGGCAGAGCTTGCCCCAACGACACTTGGAAGAAGAGCATTCGATCTGAGTCATACGATTGATACACCCTGAGTAGTCGGTGCAGGCCATTTCTTCGTTCTCCGTATTTGGGTTGCAGTCGCAAATCATGAAGTCATCAAATTTGCCAGGAGGTCTGCCAAGCTTTTTGTCGTGATAATCGTTGAAGGTGATCTCCTGGAAAGTCGCCATGGCGGCATCTTCTGCAAGCGGAAGATGAGTTACAAGTTGGGGCGGCGCTTTGAGTTTGGCTTTGCGGGCGGAAGCGGGTGCAAAGATGTTGGAGTACGTGTCGTCCTGATCCTGTGCACTCTCATCATCCACAGCTGAAGGAGTGCGCGAAGATGTTGCAGAAATGCTTCGGTTCATGTCCGACGTAGACGCAACTGGTATCGCATCGGAAGAATGTGGTGAGCGAGGCGATCGTTTCTCATGATTGACAGCAAGACTGGAGTGGCGTGCAGACTGAGGTGGTGGTGAAGGAGATGGTGTGAAGGCAGGTGGCGGAGGTGGACGTGGTGAAGGGGGTGGTAGAGATGCGGAAGAGTGGGGTGATGATTCAACCTTTTCTTGTACTGCTCTGGGACTGCTGGCTTGTCTGTCGGAAGCGCCCATTGGTTCTGCTGGGTATGCTGAATCGGGGCTGGCGGATGCTGTCACTGTTGATCGCTGTGGCAGTGCAGAGCCGTTGCTACGATGATCTGATTGCATGCTGATGACCTATCTGTTTTCCACTGCGAGCCAAGTCTACGCAGCGTTGGTCGATCAAGTTCAGTTGTCCGAAAGCCCACTGTTGCTGGGCAGGATGGTTGCGAACGGCAGTCACGAGAGCGCGAGGATCGTTGCCATAGTATGCTGCGGACTACCCGACCGTGAGGATTTGCAGATGCAGATTTCGATTGTTCTTGCTCAGCCTTGCTTTCTGCGGATGAGCCGACTGCTTGGGTATGAGAGCTGAGGAGCCTGCTTGAGTCGATATGCGAAACGCTTTGAAGCTTGCCACTTGGGGATGTATTTTGCAAAGATAGGCGGTGCGGAACACAGAGCTCGGAAGATGTTGGATTGTTGATGGTGTTTCAAGGCCAAGATGCAGGCACGGTGATCAAAGCAAAAGTTACATTTCAACAAAGGGGGAACCAAGTAGTGGCGGCAACGGCTGCAACTGAGCAATGGAACCAATCGCGCGCTTGGACGCAGCTTTGCTTTCTGCTCTTTGTCGCTCTCTCTCTCTCTCTCTAAAAAGGGTTCAACACCCAACACACAACTCGCACACGAGGCACTCTTGAGAGCTTCTTGGTAAAGTACACAAAGCTTTTTCGCGGGCAGCCATGTCCAATTGGTCAGAGTATTTCAAAAGGTGAAATCGGGCATAAATATACAGATTCAACTTTTGCACACAGAAGCCAAGCTGCGAGAATCGGCAAAATGAATGAATGAAATGCACAACGCGCTCTGAAGCCACAATAATACTGCTGCTGCTGCTGCTCGACACGGCGTCACTGAAACAGCGACTGGCAATCGAGCACATCCTTGCAATAATGACTGACAGAAGAGCAGCCGTGAGCTCACGGGCGAAAAACCGGCAGAATGAGCCATTTCCCAGCAGCACGCGGCGCATCAGCGACTTTCGATATCTTTTTGTCTGTGCATTCCATCTCCACCAGCAACACCATCTCAATTGCTTCCAAGATCACCGCCACGCTCCTTGACAAATCTCACTTCGGAACCGAGGCGCTCGCTGGAGCATGTCCACATAGTCTCCTCTCATATACGTACCGTAATGTCGTCTCGCGCAAACACCGCGCACACACCATCTTAAGAAGCCGACATTCGCTTCTCGATTCGAGCTAGACAACCTCACTGCCGACCTTGGTGCTTCCACTCATTCTCGACCAAATCCGGAGCTCATGTCGATCATCAGCTATGTATCACTACTCACAATCACAGCACCCTTACCACCACCAGCATAAGCAGCAGCAGCAACAGCAACAACAGCAACACCATCAGCACCCGCCCCATCCTCCACCTCCCCATCTTAACCACTCTCATCATCCGCATCAGCCGCAGCACCAACATCAGCAACAGCAGCAGCAATCATACGGTCAACCGCCATCCCCAAACCGATCTGTCATGCAACAACCTCATCATTCCCACCACCAGCAGCAACCACAGATGCCGTCCTCTTTCAACGGAGCTCTTCCTCCGAGACCCACGCGCAGCTCTGCCATCCCAATCATAGCTCCCGCAGCAACCCCTTCACCGACACAGGCCAAGCCGAGTATCTCGTATGGCGCTGCTACTGCTGCTGGAGTGGGCCCACCACAGCCCGAGGCGTCCAAGTCGCCTCAAGGTGCCAACGCAACCACAACCTCGCGTAAGCCGTGTCGCAATGTCGCCATCTATGGTCATTGCAAGTATCAGAATGACGGGTGCCCGTTTGATCATGCGTCTGCCTCGCCAGCAATGTCAAATGCTGCCGCGCAGACGCCAAAGTCGCCTGTTGCGCAATCCACTTCCGCACTTTCTGCTGCTTCGGCTGGATCGCCTGCCACCTCGCCCAACAAGACAAGAGGCGGTATCAATATCCCATCGAGCCCGCTCAAAGGTGCGCTAAGCGCTCGCAATGTCGCGGCTGCCGTCTTCGTACCCAAGACCAATGGCAGCTCCTCGCCTTCCCTCTCAGCCGCTTCCGCAGCTCCGGCTCCTAGGTCCGGCCTAGACGGTGTCACCAGCGATGTCAAGGAGATGAGGATCGATGCAGGCAATAGCAAGGAGTTTACCCCCGCAGGATTTCAGCAGAGTGGACCAGCAACACCCAACATGTACAACGCCAATTACGACAACGAAGCAATGCACAACTCCTTCGACCCCAACCATCCCGGTCCCGGCGTAGGTATGTCGCACGACACGCACATGAGCTCGTCCACGCCTTCCGGGGGCGCTGCACCATCTCTTGCCCCACAGCCAGCGCGGCCATACAATCCATACGAGCACATGAACGAGTTTGGCGATCCCACACCTTCACAAGGTCCACCAGGTCTCGGTCTCGGAGGAGGAATGGACTACTATGCAGCTGCCAACGGCGCTTCCAAGATTCGCCAACAGCTTCATTACCACCTCTATGCTCCACCGCTTCCTCACGTCTCCAACTTGCATCCTCACCACCTCACCGCCAATGCTTTCTTCCTCAATCCAAATCAGCGTGAGGAACTGCAACGAAAGCAGGAAGCCATGCTCGCCAGTGTTCCTCCGCCCGAACTCGGTGGCCCCAATCTTCCGGAAGAACTGCACGTATACCATTCCCTCGTGCCCTTGGAACATCCCGGCCCCGGCGCGCCTTCTACTATGGGTCTGCCTCCTGGTCTCATCGATCCTCGCATGGGTGCACCCGGTGCTAATGGCGCAACAGGTGCTTCTGGTGACCACAGCAAAGTTTTCGGATACCGAAGCCATTCTTACAAAGCCACTTGCACACTCGATGGAAAGAGATATGTGCTCCGCAGGCTCGAAGGCTTCCGTCTCCAGCACGAGGCTGCTATTGGACTGGTGGAACGATGGCGCCGGATTCGTCATCCCAGCATCGTCAGTGTACGCGAGGCTTTCACTACACGCGCTTTCGGCGACCAGTCGATTGTCTTTGTCTACGACTACCATCCCTTGGCTACGACGCTATACGCAGAGCACATGACCATCAAGGCTGCTCAACCAGATCGCCGCACCGGTCGTTTGCAGCCGGTCTCGATGCAGGTTCCCGAACGCACATTGTGGAGCTACCTGTGTCAGCTCACCTCGGCGCTTCGCTCGATCCACTCGAGCAACCTCGCAGCTCGATGCATTGAAGCGAGTAAAGTGCTGCGTACAGGCAAGAATCGTGTTCGCATCAACTGCTGTTCCGTATTTGATGTGATTGCCTACAACCCCGACGAGTCCGGTTCTGAAGCGCTCAGGTCCCATCAATTGGAGGATCTGGTCAACTTGGGTGCTCTGATTGTCGGTATCGGTCTCAACAGCATCTCGGCAACGAACGATATTGCTTCGAGTCTCGCCATCTTTGCCGGTCGATACTCAGCAGAACTCAAGAACGTGGTTGCCTGGCTTGTTGGTCAATCGCCCGCTCCCCAAGACGCAGGCGAAGAGACAGCCGAAGTAGCCCGAACGGTCAGCGAGCTCGTCAAAGTGCTCGGCAGCCACTGCGCAGACGAGATGGATTCGGCACTCAACTACACGGATCTCATGGAAAACTCCTTGATGAAGGAACTTGAGAATGGACGACTCGTCCGTCTGCTTTGCAAATTTGGCTTTATCAACGAACGCCCCGAGTTCGATCACGATCCACGATGGGCAGAGACAGGCGATCGATACGTTATCAAGCTCTTCCGTGATCACGTCTTCCATTCGGTTGACGAAGCCGGTCGTCCCGTTGTCGATCTCAGCCACATCTTGGCCAACCTGAACAAGCTGGATGCCGGCACTGATGAAAAGATCATGCTCACCTCGAGGGATGAACATAGTTGCCTGGTCGTAAGCTACAGGGAGATCAAGAATTGCATCGAAAGTGCTTTCCAAGACCTTTCCCGAACTCGATGATGATTCCTTATGCACGTAGAAACATGTACCCACTCCCAAGGGCAGATTTGACGTTCTTTGGTCTCCCTCACCCTATTTTGTATAACGCTACTCGCACGTAAATCAAGAACTTGAATCCCATTTGGCTTGAGCAGTAGAACTGGTGACATTGAAACCTCGAGACTCGGAGAGGGAAGGGAGAAGATGCGAAAGAAGTAGAGATACCAAAGCAGACGATAAAGGACAACCACGACGAATCAAATGCAAGAATTAGAGCTTAGAAGCTCTGTGAAGTCGCTCTTCCTCCGAAGGATGGTAGTGACCCCGATCCTGATGATCGATCTGACGTGATTGCTGAACCACGGCAGGCGAGTTGGAAAAGTAAGGGTGTGGAATGTTGAGTTGCGGGTAGGACGCTTGGGGCGTAGCCGCTGGCGCCGGCGCCGGGGCCGGGGCCGAGGAAGAGGACGAAAAGGCCGAGGATGGATAGCTAAGCCTGGGAGGTACGGATGTGGGCTTGGGAAGCGAGTCAGACGGCAGCAGCTGAGGCTCCACGTTGGAATGATCATGGTCCAAGAAACGATTGATGTCGGTGGCTACACGCTGCGGGTACTGCCAGATGAATCCAGCGCCCGAGTCTTCGTAGACGGTCAAAGAGGGTTTGGGAAGCCTACACATGAGCTCCCAGCTTCTGCTTGCAGGGATGAGCGTATTGTTGATACCGTTGAGGACGAGGACGGGAACATTGACTTTGGCCATGGGATCAAAGTAGGTGCCAGCCCGCTGCTGAGGAAGCGATTCCCAGCTCCTCCACGCCAATCTTTGACATCGCAAGGGACCCAACTCTCGTCGATCTTCGAGAAGACCGATGTAGGGGGATTCGGAGGGCAGCTTGGATCGATAGAGGGCGAAGCTGTTGAGGCGTTCCCAGTACTCTTCGAGCGCTCTCTGACTAGCGGCGGACTCGGTGAAAGAAGTATGCTTGAGAGCCTGCTTGACTTCTTCAGGCTTGGTGCCATCGTTCAAGGAGATTCGAGAAGCATTCATGAGATTCCAGTCGTCACGAGGCCAAGGGATGGACATTGCGCTTCGTGAGCACTCCTCGTAAAGACGTGCTGGAATAGCAGGACCGGTGGTTCCGCAAGCGATGATCTTTCGAACACGTGTGGTGGCAGGAGTGGGATACAATGCGGTCAGAAGCGCAGCAGCACCTCCCATACCGTTTCCTAGCACATCATATTCAATAACGCCAAGTGCGTCGGCAATTGCGACAGCGTGCTTGGCCCATTTGTAGAAGGAGCCCATGTACGGGCGGGTGTCCCGATTCGAGACGGATTGTCCGCAATGACATGGATCAAAGATGATGAGCGGACGTGATACCAGAAGGTGAGCGAGAAAGAGAGGGTCCCACATATCCATGCCTGCTCGGAAATCACAATGAAGTAGCAGAGGGACTTCGGATCGCTTGGGCGGATGAGGAATGCGAGCCGCGCTTGAAGTGGTTGAAGCTGATTCGAGTTCGGTGACGATGTGATGGAAGCTGTCCTTATCAATGTTGAGCCAGCGGTAAGCAATCTTTGCGCCAGAACCAATATAGACAAAGTTGGTGAGCGTTGTCTGGACGACTTGGAGACTATGGCGCAGGTATGGGTCTGCGACCTCGGCGAAGAGCTCCGTCATTTCCGCAGTAGATGTGACGATATTCTGTCGGCTAGTTTCGATGGTCTTGTGTATTATAGAATTGCAGTGATGGCGACAGTTGATGATGGTAGTGGTAGTGATAGTGGTAGTGGTAGTGGTAGTGATAGTGATGGTGATAGTGTTACTGATGAGGCAGGGCTATACTTGTTTGATCGGGTCATCCGGGGATGCTCCCGTGCAGAGAAAGTAGGCAAGGGTCGAATGCCTCGAACCGGACGGCAGTTCCGAAGTCAGGGCAAGACACGAGGCGCGACAGCTCAACAGCTCAAGAAGCAGCTTCTGTCTAAGCGCACCAAGCAAGAGCACCCGTGATTGATTGCTCGGGTATGATTTCAAGCTCAAAATCCCACACTTCCACATGGTAGCACGACCATGCTGCGCGATATGAGGCTGTTCTTCTGTAGCAGTAGCAGGCGGGGACAAAAGCCTTGACCATGCATCTGACATGCATGCAAATCGAATTATTGGGTTTTTCCGCAAGACATCCATCTTCAACTGTCAGTTCCTGTCTGCAAATCTGTAAGCCCTGTTCAATCAAAGCTTCCCCGAATTCCACGGGCTCACCATAGCTCTCAGCTGTTCTCGGACATTAGCTCCTTGAGTACGACTTGACATGGATCTCACGCTCAAATTCCCACACTCGACGCTCAAAGCTGGCTCGCAATTAATGTTGTACGTCAAGAGGTAAAAGATAAGCTAAACAGCGACTTGGACCTAGCGCTGTAGCTGCATAGAAGACGATCCTTTTTGTCTATGCGACAGTGGTAAGGTTTCTCGGGGTAAGAGGCTAAAGGCCCTTCACCAGTTGACCTACTCTACACACCTTCCAGGCCTATGTCAAGGGAAGGACTCTGGCTGACCTCGAGTCGTTCCTCTGAATCGTGTCCAAGTAAGATAGTTACGGAGTAAGGAGACAGGGTCTGGAATCAGAACTTTGCTTTAGGCGAGCTTCCAATTTTTCCGTTGCCTGCATGAATTGCGAGCTTGAGCAAAGTGCATAAAAGGGTTCTCGTGCTCGGCTTCGGGTCAGCCTGCGCTTGGCGTTTGCCGGCCGACTGCACCGTCTAAGAAAATTGTGGATCGGCGATTTTGTAAGGCAGATTGTGCCGATCGATGCACTACAACTCCTCCACCCTGATTTTCTCGCACAATGATCCGAACAACATGAGCTCACCATCAGCCCCCTGCCATCTGACGACCACAAACGCGCCACAAATCAGGACGATTCTCCAGTGTCACATTGACCACAATCATGCGACCAGGAGGTATCAAGCAGAGGGATATAGCTCCCGTACAGACCTTTGCCAAAGCCGCTGCAAAGTGCTCAAACGAGGTGAGTAGCGGTCTTCTAGGAGTTGTCGATACTTTCTAAATCCACCGTGGTTCTGTGTTTACAGTCAAGCTGACCCCGGTATGCCCCCAATCACTACATGCTCTCGATACCTAATTGCAGGCCCGTGTCTATGGTGCGTGCGTGACAGCCAACTACGAGAACATTGAGCGCAACATGTGCCAAAAGGAGTTCATTGCCTTCAAGGCCTGCGTTCAGCAAAAGGTAAGCTTTTCCTCGGTCTGGTGTTTTCTTGCCATCGCCACAAGCACCGATGTCGCTTTGGGTTCAGAGGCTGCAGCCTATGCTGATGTATCGGTCGTTGACAGCTGTCCTTATCTTCTACTCTGCTAGCTTGGTCGCAAATGGTGATGCGGCAAACCTGCTCGATAGATCTTTTGTAACATATTCGATACCTCTGCAATCACGTTGATCCAAGCATATCTCTTTCTAAAAGACACGAGCCCGAGGACGGTTCGGTACCACGAAGCTGCATAGCTTGGAGTCACAAGGTTGCACTTTATCGGACACGAGCAC
>JAXQGJ010000438.1:0-15848 GCA_037039655.1 Pseudozyma sp. M118-08B | reverse complement strand
AAGGCAGCTTCATTATATCATCAGATATCGATGTGGGGCAACTATATAGTGAGTCGGAAATATGTATAGGGAGCACGCCGTGGGGACTAGAACGAAGGAGGAGCGCTGCTGGCAAGATTGTTGCTGTTGTTGCTGGACGGGAGCGGAGCGATGACCAATAAGTATCCTCCCCTAGCGCCATGGTGTTTTGCCTTCGGCTGCGACGAAGAAGTCGTGCTGACGCTCATGTGCGTATCTGAGCGCGGAGGAAGGTCAGCCATGCCAGGATACTTCCTCTGATTGCGCTTGTGCTTCCTTTCGATCTTGGCCATCTTCCTCTCGTGCTTGCGCTCTGCTTTCCTCTGTTTTCGTAGTTGCTTTCTTTCCTTCCTGCTCAGCTGTCTTCCGTCGATTATTTCGGCATCCGAGGAATCGCTACTGCTGCTGCTCGAACTCGAGCTTGATGAGGAAGAGCTGCTTGAGCGCCGGAGCTGCAGGCCCACTGGAACGGGATAGTCAGACGGAGGAATCGGTGCATTGGGCGATCGAGCCGTGAGTCGCTCGCCATTTTGAAGGATGCTGACGTCCAATCCGCGAGGAACAAAGAAATTTTGCTGCCAGAGCTCGATGGTCTCGCAGATTGCAGGGTTCTTGCGATTCTTCATACCTCTCTCGATCGCTTTGGTGACAAAGTACCCGGTGACACCCATGTGACCGGCAATAGGCAAAGCGTTGGAGAGAATCTGTTGCTTTCCAGTGAGCTTGCCAGCGGATTCGATGTCCTTGTGGAAGCGACCCCAGTCCGCTGCCGACACATCTCTTGGTGCAAAAAGCCGGCCGGGGAAGATTGGCCCAAAGCCATCGGCTAGGATCTGCTTATCGGCCTTTTTGGCTTTGCTTACACTTCTGATGTAGATTGGCTCGAAAGTTGCAAGTGCTCGCGGGTCCGAAGGAACGAAACGTCGGTTGAAGCTACGAGGCGCATCGGAGGGGGCGCCAGAGAAGCGCATCTTGACGCGAAGCTCCAGGTCGAGCTGTGGCATCTCAGTCAGGCGCGCGTCCCTAGAGGTCGGTGTCCATCCGGCATTGTTTGCGTAAGCGCTACCAAACCTGACTAGAGCTTCTTTCGGGTCGAGGTTTGCATCACCGAACAAGCGGGTTGAGGATGCAGCAAAGGTAGAGCTGGCCTCTCCCGGAGAAGCGGTGTAGGTGTAGGAGGCAAGTTGTTGCTCGCGCTCGGACTGTTTCTCTTCCGAAAAATCGTGAAATTGATCGTCGTACATTGCATGTCTTGTTGAAGAATGCTTAGGGCCTGCAGCCACGTGATAGCTGGGAGGGGCCTCCGTGTACTCGCTGTCCATGGCGACAGGAAGGTTGGGCTGATAGCAAGCTTTAGCAGAGGCCATGTTGGCTGGAAGGTCTAATACGTTGGGTTTTGATTGATGGAAGAAATCGAGAACGAAAGGCTGCAAATGCTGTTGGCTTTATACCCCATTAGCCCTTGCTTGGCGCCTTGCGCTGCACATACATCGAACAAGCCCGAGCGATATTACTTTGAACGGTATCATCCTGGGAATTGGGTACTCATGCCAATGCTCATGGTATCAACACTTCTGATAAGCGAGCGAGCAAAGTGCGAATAGGCTGCCGAAGAGACAAAAGGTACCGAATTGTGAACCGAGGAGAAGGTTGGGCGGCGTATCACCTAAGAATTCCAACCATGGACCCTGCAGCCGCGGTGTTCTTTGCTTCTTTTCCGGCGTCTTGTGACTATTTCGCCGTCGGTACCCCGCATTTACGGGACCGTTGAATCTGCCGAATAAGGTACCGAGAAAGCATCTTCGCTCGCACAACTACCGACAAGCAAGCCACGAATTGACTTGAGCACCACCGCATTGCATTGCACACGTGCTTTGCTGGAAACATACACACACGCTGTCATCCGATGTATCGGCGAAATCACTTTATATTGTCACAACGTCATGCAATGATGTTACTTTGAGCCGATCCGAGATACGTCTGAGACAGGATTCCGTCTAGGCCGCGTAGCCAACGCGACTGATATCAGGAGCGTAGGAGCTGGGGTTTGAGATGGTAATCGAGTTGCTCTGGCCTGGTTTGAAGCCAGTCAATCTTACCTTGTACCCCTTGATTAAGTCTTTGGTCCAATCATAACCCGAAAGAGGGAAGCTGACATTCTGTCCCGCACCTCCGTTGACCGAAACTTGAGCAGTGCGAGCATTCGTGGCGCCAACAAACGAGAATCCAACGTCGGCGTTGATGTAGTCAAAGTAGAGCACAGCATCACTGGTCGCCGGCTTGAGTCCGTTGATGGTGAGTGTGCTGCCATAGCCGATGTTTCCGACCTTCTGGCCATCGGTGCAGCCACTGCACGCTACAACTTGTGCGGAGCCGCCCAGAGTTCCCTTGTCCGCCTCAAGGTAGGTGACGGAGGGTGCAGCGGCGTTGGAGGCTTTGATGTTGGTCAGTCGGAGAGCAACGGAGCCATGGCCGTTGACTTGCTTGCTGAACGAGCCGCTCACGCCGGTTGTGGTCTTGCCCGCCCACAAATCGATGACGTCGGCTGAAGCAACGCCGAGCTCAGCAAAGTCAATCGTGATCGTTCTCTGCGTGTTCGTCCAGTCAAGGGCGAATACGGCAAGATCGCCATTGGCAAGCTTTCCAGCGTGCAGGTCAAAGTCGTTGGTTCTCCTCTCAATAAGCTTGACGGGCTCGCCTAGCTTGTCCTGGTTGATGGCAATTAGGCCTTTGTTGAGCAGGATAGCCTTAGCTGCTGACGAGATGGTCGACAAATCGGTCGAAATGACCAGAGGTGACTTGATCATAGCCCAGAAGGCAAAGTGAGAAGCTTGCTCATCAATTGTCATACCGCTGTTGCCGACTTCGAGCAAGTCTCCGTCCGCAAAATGTCCAGGACCCGATCGTCCGTTGAGCGAGATCTGAATGGCTTGGTTCAAGATGCGCTCCACATTGATCCATCCGGGAGCAATGTCATCGGAGAGTCGGAACGAGGTGCTCAATCCTTCAGTCCATTGAGCCGGTCCAACGACAGTACCGTCGGATTGGTCTTGAGGCACACCCCACTGGCAAACGAGAAGCTTATTGATGCCGACGTTCTTGAGGGCTGTACTCATAGCGCCAAAACGGGTAGGGAAATCGGTTCGGGCGTTCTTGGGCGCGTTGTCAGCTGCTGAGGTTCCGCTGGCATAACAGTTGTCATACTTGAGGTAACTGACGTTGAAACTCTTGAGCAACTCCGCATCCTTGACCTCGTGACCCAAACTACCGAGGCGGGGGCTTGGTACTTGAGGATCGCAGGCCAAGTAGCCGCCGTCACTGTATAGACCAAACTCGAGGCCTTTGGACGTGGCGTACTGTCCAAGACTCTTCATGCCAGAGGGAAAGGCAGTGGTGTCCACGATTAGGTTGCCAGCCGAATCGCGTGTGCTGCTCTTGGCGACCCATCCACAATCGACCTGAAAAAAGTTGTAGCCGGCGTCGAGGTACCCTTGAGAAGCCATGATGTCCATGGCTTGATGCGACTTTTGCTCTGTTGGCGAACATGAGACTTGGTTGTAGGTGTTGAAGCCCATGCCGGGAGTGGGCAGTGCATCGACTGACTGCCGAGCATGAACATGAGATCTGGGTAGGGCAGTTGCCTTGACAGTTGAGGCAGCTGCAAGGATGGCCGCCGCAGCGACTGCAGTCATACCACCTGCTTTGGTCAACATCGTGCTTGTATCAATGTCAAGAGAAGAGATGTCGCTTGTAGAGCTAGAAGGATAGTTCCAAGCTCTGAGAGAGGAAGGGATGGGAATGCGGCTCACACAAAATAGGAAGGGCACAGCCATGAAGTTTCACTATATATAGAGTTCTCAGAGGCGTGCCATTCAGCTTTGCTAAGTCATTCGGCACAAGTCGTCCTCACAGGGTCAGCTTTCGGGTTCGGAGCTCCACTTTACTCCTGTGAGCCTCATCACATCTTTGTCTGGCGTACTGCTTATGCATAATGGTTGGTGGCAACATTCTGAATGGGTTCTTGGTTCTACCCCACATCTCCCAAGCCTTCACTGAATGTGCCTGACAACGCTCAATCACACACGTTCCTAACCAGCCGATCCCGACCAATACCGATCAAACCTTTTAGCGATGCGAGGTAATGTGAGCAGATCGTGGCTCGAACTTCCCCTTTCCTCGCTTTGTTGTATGCGCAACTCTAAGCTGTACTGATAGCGAGATTTCCGGCGCTAACGCGTTTTTGTGCTTCGGCATTCTCGGCCAATTCTCGCTGTAACGGCATTCTCGCATGAACGTCTTGGGGCTTCGATGCGAGCAAGTCACCGTATGCGGGGGCAGTGTAGGGCAGGGAAGGAGATCGACGTGTGACGAGCAAGCCCCGCTGGAAGAGAGCGGCGTCACAATGCAGCTCAGATGCGGAGCAAAGAATGCCGAGACAACATTTATATTGCGGGGCAAGGAGAACCCTTTCCTAGGTTCGAGATGAAGACGAGATTTCCAAGCGAGGCAAGGTCATGGCCGATTTCGCTTCGAACAAGACGAAACGTGTTGGGCAGTTTGGTGCAACGACGAACACATACTTCACGCAACACAACTTGCACAGAGTCTTGTCTCTTTGGTAAACGCTGTACAAAGAGAAAAGTGGTATAGCGAGCTTGTAGGGGAACAAGACTCAGTGACGGAGAATGATCAACGCCAGACTGCGACAAAGCGAAACTCGACACTCTTCCTCGATGGTGCATTGGGTGGTGGAGGTGGGTAATTCCCTTTCAGCCGGGTGACTGCACAGTGTGCGCCGTACAGAGCTTCAGCTTGGCCGTCAGCTGATACCTCCTGTTGTTGGAGCGAGAGCGAATCGTAACACTTGAAGACAAGGATCTCGTCATTGCTTTGTTGCGGAATGAAGTGCCATTCTTGCCTCTCATCGGCATGGATGTCGTATCCGCAACCAAACGGGTTGGCGTGGCGTGATATTGACTTTTGGTCAAGCGATCGGTAGTCTGCTACAGCGAGGGGCTTGTCATATACCGTTCCGCCGACTGGTCTCCAGAGGTTGATGATCATGGTCCTCGAGTACTGCGCCGCGATGTTCGTGGCGACAGCCTCTTTCGGGTCCATCCCTGTCTGGTCATGAGGCGGTGGCAGGAGGGAAGGTGTAGCGGCAATTGCCATGGAGCATACCTTTGTGCCATAGTCGGGCGATTGATCAATATGCGCAAACAAGGCAGGTGGTTCGATGGGCTTGTCGAAGCGAGATTCGATACCTTGTGGGCGTTGCTGAAGCTCGTGATCCTCGGCAAGGCTGGCAGAAGTTGATGCTGTGGAATCGCGCTTGACAGTGTTCCATACAATAACCTCATCTGCTTCTGTGATCCGTTTCATCAGTCTGCGAGAGAAGCGTACAAAGTTGTGAATATCAGCATTTTGGCCTGGAATCGAAGCAGCCGCAGGTATTGAGACTCACTCTTGATTCTCCTTTACGAAGAGCGAGTAAGTTTCTTGTGAGTCAAGGCCGTTTTCTTCAAGTGTAAGACTGTGGTGTGGCAATGCAGCGAACCCACGCTGAGCCAAGCTTAACTTTGCATGATGCAACTGTTCCGGTTCAGAGCAAGCTTGCAGTCTCTCCAGTTCGGATCGCAGAGAATGAAGCTGCTTCCATACTGGTCGTTTAGGACGCTCTCGATGAGGTTTCTGAAGCTTGAGGTAGGTGTTGGGGTCGTGGTCTAGCTCTTCATCAGCGTACGTAAAGAGCAGCTCTCCCCAGACTGTGTGGTCCTCCTTTTGATACTCAGAAGGGTCTGCGATTGTCATGTTGGATGCGGGAGCGGATGAGTGATTGAAAGAAAGCGCCGATAAGGAGGGGAAGGTCTTATCAGTGCAAGCTGTCAGAATCAGGAATTCGGAGAACGGCTCTGCGGGCCAATGGAAAGAAGGAAATTTTAGGGTTTAGAACTCAGTCGCCAACTGTGGGGCGCGACCCTGCAGCTCAGCATCCAAGGGTTTAAAGGAAAGCGTTCTTGGAACAAGCTTGTGTGTCCCACCGGTCAACCTCAGCATCATCAATAGGTCTGCTCAGCACATCAGCCATACCATCGCCTCAAATACAGGCAGCAGAACAGGAAACATCAAATTGAGATATCTTGGTATTTAGATTACACGGCGATGAAGGCTACCAACGCAAGAACGAAGCCAGAAAAGGCAGCACCGACGCGCACGTTGTGCAGCTGAGTCCACCGCTTGAGCAATGTTTCAATCTGTCCAACATCCACATCCTCTTTGTTGTTGGCCTTGACTCGCAATGACATCAGCGTGTTGTTGGTGGGGCGAATAGCGAGCAAGGTGAAGGGGATGAGACTGCCGATAAGGGCAGCCGATCCGAGAATCATCTTCTTTCGAGTCTCCCAGTCCTTCAAAGCCAAGGTACTGTTGACGCTGCCGCCGTAAGAAAGGGCGAACGAGGTCAAACTCGAAGCTGTGATCAAGGAGAGCGCGGGAACGGCATAGCCGGCTTTGTAGGCGCGTTCCCATAGTGTGAGACGCTGAGCGATGTTAAGGTTGGCAACAGAGGGTGCGGGTGGGGAAACTTTGGCGCCCTGTTCGTCGATAAAGTGCAAGTTGATGAGAAGAGGGTATGAGAGGGTCAAACCTGTGTACGGGAAGCCAAAGACAAGAAAGAATTCTCAGTACGGGCTTTCCCTGTGACATCGACTATGTGTGCGAAGCACTCACCACTGACGAGACCTGCGCCGGTCAATCCAACGATAGCTGTCAACATGATGATCTCTTGAGTACGGAATGCGGCGGTGTAGAAGTGCGTGCTTTGATGTGAGCTGTACTGTGTAAGCTCGTCTTGTCGATTGATTGATGAATTGATGGGAGAACGAGATATAAAGGCCATAAATCAGCTTGTACTTATACCTTCTCGAATCTCGCTCAACTTGCAAACGAATCTACCTTCTGGACCCTAAGAACCATCTGTTTGCAGAACGTGTGCTGAAGCGTCGGCTTGCAACATATTGATTGCTATCAGCGGACCGCGGATTCACTTCTGCGGAGCGGCAGAAAGGAACTCCGCAACGCCAAAGATTGACAGCGCACGTTCCACCCTCACCTTTTTGCCATCGCTTCCGCGGTCCGCGGGAATTTCCATTCATATCAAGTTCGGCTCGACTTCATCTTTGTGCTTCCGACATGGCTCTGCCGGCAGGATAGATGGGGACCCTAACTCACTTTGAGGATACTAAGCACAGTCTCTCTGGACAACTCAACCAAGTCTTTGACAATTGCCGTAAGCAAGTTAAAAGCAGGAACCAAAGGCACTCTTGGACCATCTCGATAGAGCCGCGGAACGAGTCACGCAGACACAGAAAGACACCTTTGAATTGAGCAGATCCCTTTGGGCATCGACAACATCACTTGCGCAGCAATACCTCGCCACAGACCATCACAAAGACACCATCAGGAGCATCGCTCCACTCCAACCAATCCTGTCGGAACTGTTCAATGTCCTGCTCCGTAGCTTTTCCCGTATCAAGAGCCTGCTTCTTCCACTTCTCAGCCCCAATTCGTTCTGCCCACATGTCACCCCAGAACTTTGCATGTGGTTGACCACCGTAGGACATGTTGCTCGACGAGAATGTGATGTGTTCCGGGCCTGCAGTAAAGCCTGCATCGATCGCCCAACGCACCAGCCTCCGTCCAGCATCTGGCTCAGAGCCAATCGAGGACCAGATTGCCTTCGTTGTCGATAGCCACAAATCGAGCGTCTTGGTTGGTGGAAAGATGCAAGCGGTGGAGACGTCGGCTTCGCGAGCTGCGACGATACCATTGGGCTTGCAGACGCGGCGCATTTCTTTCAGTGCCTCCACTGCGTTGGGCAAGTGTAGGAGCATTTGATGGCAATAGACCACGTCGAACGAGTCGTCACCGTACGGAAGCTCGAAGACGGAAGCTACTTCGAAGCTGACACGTGCTGCAGCGTCTCGTTCTGCCTGGTTGCCAGACTCGTTCTTGAGTTGGTTCAATCGCTTTCGTGCTTCGGCAACCACCTCTTCGGAATAGTCTGTTCCGACAATGCTACCTTGAGGAATGTAGGGAGCGAAGGAGGTCGTGATCGTTCCGGGACCGCATCCAATATCAAGGATCTTGGCATCTCTCTTGAGATGTGGAAGTAGGAATGCCGCCGCGGTCTCGACCGTGCGCGAGGTGTGAGACTTGAGGACCGCCGGAGAGTATCCTTGTGTGTATGTGACCTTGTTGCTAGACTCTGAGTCGCTCATATTGATTTTTTTGTGGCTCTTGGGTCGGACGATGTGTTTGTAAAGAGGCGGGTTCCAGAGTGACTACTCGGTCAGACAGTCGAGTAATGAGCGGAGCGATAGTTGGATGATTGCGCTGCTAGAAGATCTTGATGGCTGTGTTCGGATCCACAAATAGCTTCAAATTGGCCCATGCACGGCGACTTCAACGCTAAAAATCTGTTTAGCCGCAACGCCCGCGACTCCGACCTTTTGCGAAGTTACAATGCGACTGCGCAATGCTTTAGTAGAGCGTGGCCTTCTTCAGCCATCAATATATTGCAAGCCCGATCAGCCACTGCTTCGCAAGTCATTAAACACATCATTACGCAAGTCGGTCACTCTCCGTCGAGTTTGAAAATGGTACAATGCAGACCGAGCTGCGTCTTTGGTATTAAGATAAAGCAATTGGGTATCGAAGTGAAAAGAGTGTGAAGATGGAGCAACTAAGAAATTAAGAGAAGAAGGAGCAAATTGGTAACCGACAGTTTATCGGCTCGAGGCAGTGGTGGGCAGCGACGACCTCGGCACAGGAAGACCTGAAGCACGCACCCCTGCTCCGCTTGGTGATGGCAGCCGACTTCGTGCAGCTCCACTCGGTGTCGGCAGCCTTTGCGGAATACCGGAAACAGCTTTGCGCTGGGGTGCAGCATCGAGTGTCTGCTCTCCGGCTTGAAGCGAAATGGTACTCGACCTGCTTCGAAGACTAGGAAGCTTGGACGGCGTTACGCCGGCCACGTTGCGAATAGCTTTAGAAGGGGTCGCTTGATGTCCGTCGCTGTATCGTGCGGTCCTTTGGACGGTCTGATCTGCAGAAGGGCCATTTATAGAGGCAGCAGCGGCGATGGCAGTAGCGTGTGTGGATTTATTGATAGTCGTGATGGGCGTTCGCAGGGTGATTGCGCTCTGGTTTCGTCTCAACGTCGGCTTGGGAGCAGTAACTCCGCTGCTTGTCCCCTTAGGACCACCGCCTGTGGATGTCGTGATGTCTGACTGTGTCGCTGGCGGCAGAGATGGTCGCTGTTTCGACCAAGAGCGGTCTCGTGAAATAGGCAGACCGCTTGCCTTCCTGTTCAGAACCGGAATCGCACGAGCTGGAACCGCCTCAACGGCCTGTTGAGTGCTTCCATCACTGGCTGGGGCAGCAGGAGACACCTGGTTCTCCTTTTGTTGAGGAACACTAGCAGCGTTCGACACCGATTGGACACGAGACTGCACTCCATTATTGCTGCGATATGACCAAGTCGTAGCGGTCGATGCAGTACTTGAGCGGTCCACGTGGAAGCTGCTCCAGATTTCCGAGCCTGCCATGGTATCTGGGGTATCTTGCAGGCTTGGCGACATCTGATCGTCGTTAATTGGGTTGCCCGCCACGTCTTCCTCAGCATCCCCCTCTTGCGGGACCGCAGCATCGTCCTTGGCCGCTTCTACCTCGGAAGAGACAGAAGGCCGGCTTGACACGGTAGCCGGGGACTGCAAAACGCGCATTCTTGTCGTCAAGCGTTTTCGAATCACCTCGGCCAAGATCTGGTTGGGCTTTGAAGGCTCATGCCCGCTTGTTCCTCCAGACTCGCTGATGTTGGTGTCGTGGCCTGAGCTGTGTCCAATCGAGTGGCTAGTGGATGACAAGATCTCGTCCGCCTCTTCGATCATCTCAATAACACTGTTCATCGAGCTAGTCCTAGAACGTGATCGTAGTACAGCCGTCTGCTGCGAATCCTTGCTTTTCTCGCTGGAGGCACCGGTGCCCTCGTCGCTGGTATCCCCGTCGCCTTGTTCGCCTGATGCTCTACGAGATGAAAAGAAAGGCTGCGAGTTGCTACCTTCGCTGCTCGCGCGACGCATTTGAGGCATGCCTACGGGCTTGACAGTGTTGGAAAAGCGCGAAGTCAGAGTTTGACCCACCATCATGTCGAACTCCTCGTCGATGACAGAGCTGTGCGAGAGTTCGGCTGCATCGATACCAAGATCAGCTGTGATGAGAACCTCCTCGTCATCGCTAGGGCTGGTCAGCATGCTCAGGTCAGGACTCGGCGAGCGTGCTTGCAGCATCATTGATGATGTCGATGTTCGACTGCCATCACGTCTGGAGGTACCCAATGCCGCCAACGACTTGGAGCGACGAAGAGCATTGTCACTGCTAACAATTTTGGCCGGAGTGCTGCTAGGCAGTGATGGTCGGCCGAAGCCTGTCGCCTTGCGTGGCATGTTTGGCATCTTCGAAGCATTGCCATCTTCGTCATCAGAACTCTCCCATCCGGCATCACGAGCCTTACGCTGAGCACGAATACGATCAAGAGCTGCCGAGATGCGTCGAGACCTTGTGGGAATAGATGCGATAGCTCGAGCTTCAGGGTCATTGCTGGTGCCAAGCGCGTGGTCATTAGGAGCATCAGTGCGCAGCTTACGCTTGGCGCCGCGTGATGCATCTAACACTCCTGATCGCTCTGCAAGATCCTCCAGATCAGCATTGACATCCAGATCCGACTCTTCGTCACTGCCGTTGTTTACCACGAGCTCTTGGTCTACGCCGACAACGACACTGCTCTCTCTATTGCTGGACTTTCGCGAGTATGAAGACAGACGAGGCGCTCGGATGCGGGACGGCCAAAGGCCAGGCTGGTCCAGCTCGGCATCCAGATCGTGCACGCTGAGCAGCGAGCCGGTGCTCTTGCGACGACGCAAAGGTGCATCAATGCCCAAGTAGTCCATTCTGGTGGCAGATCGAGATTCGCTTCCAACCTCGACATCAACAAGGCAAGCTGCATCATCGACAGTGAGCGAGTCCGACACGGGAAAGTTCGACTCTGTCGGCGATGCCTGAGGCGACGTCTGCATGCAGAATTCGACATACACCTTTGTTTTTGTCGGGCCGGCAGAGGTCCTCCTGGACATGGACTTGGGCGACGCGCCATATGGAGAAACAAAATCGTCAGGCCCAACTCCTTGATCAGCACCAACGGCAACCGGCCAGCGATTGCCATAGTCGCCTACACTTGGAGCCATTGAAACCGTATAGCCAGTGCTACTCATGGACGTGCTGCGACCGGAAGCCAGTCCATTGCCAACAGCGCCCATGTTGAACATGGAAGACACCGATGTACGAAGCTCGGCGGACATGCCTGCATGGGTGGCGACGGTAAGTGCGTGGTCGTGGATGGCGAAGGGTCGATAGCTCATTGCAGCAAACTGATCCGACATCTCTTCTCGCGCGCGATGAGCGGCCTCCGCCTGCCTCTGCTTAGCTCTGGCAGTAACACGGACCGAGCGCATCGAGACAGGCCCAGTCGCTGTTGTCGCGAAGGACGAAAGGGAAGCCACCGAGGGTTGTCGCGAGCGCACACTTTGTGAAGCGCGAGCCACAATGCTGGACCACGTGCCTCTGCCAGTCAAGTCACGAGGCAAGACGCCGGATGGCATGAATGGTGGTAGGCTCGGAGAGAACTCGTAGAAGGCGTAGGGGTCAGCAGCTTCCACTGTCGTCGTGGTCGGGGCGGATGCTGAACCTGTGTCCTCTTCTGCCCTAGCGGATACGAGTGTCGACTGGAACGTCTGACTTGGTTTCGTGGGGAAAGAGCCGGAGCGTTGGGTCATCGAGGGGCGTGGCCGCAAGGCAGCTCGCTGCTCGTCGAAGCCGAGACGGTTCTTGCCCGTAGCCTTGTTGCGCTTTCTTGGCATTCCGTCCGTTGAGGACACATCACCATTCAGCTCTTCATCAGAGACTTCTTCGCCCTGAGGATCTTCGATACGGACCACTGGTGCTGTGAAGCGCGAAGCCATGGTGCTGGTAGATCCTCGGTATGCGTCGTAGATGGAGTGAAATTCTGCATGAGCGCCGGCATCCGTTGCTGTATCAGAGCTTTTGCGAATCTTGAGGATGCTTTTGGTGCTGAATGCACGGACAAGGGAAGTCTCGGCTGTGGGAGGACCGTGTGAGTCGTCAAGGGAAAGCTCTTGCGACCCAGAAGAGCTCAGAGAGGGGATCGAATCAGAAGCGGGAACTCGATCCAGAGTCTGGCTAGCTCTCCATCCTGGCAGGCGGACGTCAAGCAGCTCTGATTCTCTCGCTTGTGCTTCTCGACAATTTGAGCCGTCGAACTCGGTGCTATCAGACTTGCCGAGGCGTTGTCCCCATTCGTTGGCTTCCAGATCCAGAGCTGCCACTAGCTCGCTCATGCTCCTGCTCATGGTACTGTTGCGCTTATGATGCATTTTTTGCTCGCCACATGCATGTGCTGGTCCTGATGGTGTATCGTGCTGGATATCACACATCACCTCGACATTCTCTGACAGGTCCTGAGATCGTACGCTTTGACGAAGCGACTGATCCGATCGATGCCCGGAGAGACCTCGGGCACCAAGTCCGACGTTAGCGACGCCAGCTCCAGATTGCAGAGAAGCTCGCTGCATTCGCTTGCCGATCATGAGGATGCCTTTGTTTGCCGTCAAGTCGAGCACGTCGGAAAGAGCGCTGTCGGTGCTCTCTTCGCCCTGATTCTTATTGATGAAATTGTCACGAGCGTGTGGAGAGTCGAAATGCAGTTTCATGGGACTGTCCAGGACTGGGCTCAAGGCCCTTGTCGCAGTAGCTTTGCCATATCGCGAGTTCGGACACTTGCGAGAATTTTCGCAAGCTGGTGCAGACTTGGTGCTGGTGTGCGAGCCGGTTCGTTCGAGCATGGTTGAGAACGAAGGTGGATTTGGGTTAAAAGCTGCTGTTGGCGAGGGAAAGTGTTTTGAGATATCGCGAATGCCGACTAGCTCTTCATCAGAAAAATCAGAATTGTCACTGCGCTCGCTGGATGCGGGTATGAGGTGGGATGAAGCGAGACTCGGATTGGCGCTCTTACAGCTCCACCGCGAAGAAGTGGCTGTCGTTGCAGAGGTGCGGCTGGATCTGCGTACTGGATATTGTACTGCGTTCGGCGAGTATGGGCTGAGTGGGCTTCGCGGTGAGGCGAGAGGTTTCGGCGGTAGTGGGACGCTCGGAGGTGGTCCAAGTGGTTTCGATATCATCGCAGAGGGAACAGAAGAAGGACCTGAGATCGAGTCCTTTCCATCCACGGACGGGGAGCGCTGACGCGAAGCGACGCTGGCTCGGTTGCTGGATGCGCGCCGCGAAGGTGGACCCGACGAGCTATCAGTAGCAGTGGTGGTGTGCAGGCTGTGGTTGTCGATGTCGTCGTCGAGCAGACAGCTTATCTGCGAGCTTGAATCGTGAGAGCTGCTGTAAGGATCCTCACCGGCAGATGAGAGCCTCGACGTTCGTGCAGTTTTGCTTGCCTGTGAAGATCGGCGGACGGGCACATCTCGTGTCGGTGGTAGTGGTAAAGCTGAGGCGTAATGGCCAAGCACCGTGCTGTCCGCATCCTCGTCATCATCGCTAGCTCGCGACTCTGCAAAGTATGGAAGGTTAGAAGACGATGAAGCTGCGGAGAAGCTACGGTCGGTCGTCTCTATGCCATACCAAGTCAGTCGATCTGGGTTTGCAGGGGAGGCAGCTCTAGCAGGTTTCGGGACTGACATCGAAAGCTGCTCTTTCTTCCTTTGCCGTAACGCGAGAACTCTCTGGCGAACATCGATGGTACGTTCGTCGAGCTGCTCTGTTGCTTCCGGTGCTGGAGTAGACGAAGTTGCCAACGCAATTGCCTCGGCATTTGTGGTGTAGCTTGTCATGTCGGAAAAGTGTGACTAGCGAGTCATGAGCTGTAAGTGTCGCACCGGCAAGAAGAAGGATCCAGCAAGGATGGTCTAGGGGGAGTAGTGGGTGTGCAAAATCACGACAGAACCTAGCAGGCATATGTTGAGGCAGGGGCTTGCATCTAGTAGTTGTATTGGCCGGTCGCGGCACGTCGATTGGCTTCTTGGTGGGCGAAGCCTCCTGGCTGTCAATGAGTCGGCCAAAGCAAAGAGAAGGACTATCTTTCAGCACAAAGCAGATGTGCGGAATCTCGGCGCTTCGGTATTATACGAAGGATGCTTCTTGTCTAGCTTAGAAATGAAAGATGGGCAAAGTTTTGTCAAGCGAAATGAGTGTGTTTGACCGAAGTGAAGCCGAACGTGACGGTGCTCGTGAGTTGACAGCTTCGATAGCTGTGGAGTAGAGCACCTGGTGGGAATGTTGCTCTGATGATGAAGAAAAAGGGTATGAAGAGTTTCGTCTGAGTGCCAATCGTTGTCAAGCAAGGGCTAGGCAATGGCTTGCACGCGGGAGCGGTTAAGATGAAGCAGGGGTGCAGCCAAGGTGCAGTGAACTTGCACAGCAGAGTGAGAGGTGGTGGGCTGAAGAGCAATGTGGATGATGTGAAGTAATTTGCCACAGCTTGTGCGGTGTCTGCAAAGATGTGGCTGTTGCAGTTGGTGGACGAAGAAAAAATGAATCGGAGCCACAAGCAGGAACAATGCGAAAGCGAGTTAAGGTGAATGTCTTCGACAGGTGATGGATGGCTAGTCGCTATCCAGAGCGAACAAGCTGCTGACTGCGAAGGGGCCGAGACGAAGGGCGGTAGGCGAAAGCGTCGGAACGATGGTATTGTGGGAGAAGAATGGAATGAGAAGGGAACAATGGTATAGAGAGGCGAGGGAAGAAGAGGTGGTGGCAATGAGTAGCGAAGCGAGCAGGCAACGGATAGGACATCAGTGGATTGGGCATGTGAAGGCTTTGGCAAGTGAGCCGCAGTCAAGCTATCGATGCAAGCTGGTCACCGTCTAACTCACTAGCCTGAAAGCTGCACAATGACTTTGGACCAGTCTTTCCTCCTCCCTCAAGCGCTGAACACGCCATAACACCCACACATCATGCACGAAGACTAGCCACCAACCCCAGCCTCTCTGGTGCCCTGCCCCGTGAGAAAGCTCATACACAGTCTCAGCCTTAGTCTTAGATTTCAATGGTCCTCGTCAGATCTAAGGAACCTAGCACAAGTGCGAGCCAAGGTCTGGGTCATAGGCTGGGATGGCGAACACGGATTTGGGCGCTGGCAGGAGATGGTAGGAGGTGTGCAAGAATCGAGGGTCCAAGGCCAGACAAGAAGGAAGAGAGGAGAGAGCTTGCAGGGACAATTTTTTTGCCGAGACGGACCAACAGAAGAGGTCTCCCACGCTTGCCTTTCCTCGTCTTCTCTCTCCAACGCAGTTGTCGACGCTAACTAGGGCAGATTGACACATTCGCACTGTCGGCTATCGGATAGCGTGGTCCGCGGTGCAAATCAGCACGCCCAACTCAGGCCCGCACGGGAAATATGAGCCAGGGTATGGCGAATCTGATGGGCACAAGCTAAGCGAGTCCGAGTTGCTTAAGAGTCGGAATGGAATGGACGAGAGAAAGAGCAAGGAACGTGAGAAGCCAAGCCAGAAGATGGGCGTGCAGATGTGCAGGTGTCCGGACAGGCTGCCAACGCCGAGCGGTGTCAATTGGCTTCTTCTAAGCGAGGCAGCGGGGAAGCAAATCCTTCTGAGATCTTGTTTTAAGAGTTTTAAGACAAGAAAGGACAAATAAAAGATAGCGATTCAGGCTGAGGACAGTTGTAAGAC
>JAXQGJ010000437.1:0-13893 GCA_037039655.1 Pseudozyma sp. M118-08B | reverse complement strand
TGCCAATAAAACCTACAACTTTATTATCAATTTTAGCAACAAAATATTTTGCAAGTGCATTGTTCAATTCTTGTTCAGCTCTCCACACGCCCAAGGTGGCCGACCATCATCTGGACTTGGCTGCTCATCAACAGGCTTAGATCGAAATACAAGGCGGTCATAGTCAAGCACCAAGGGTCAGAATCTCAAAGCGTGGCGCTGTTGTACGGAACAGGAGCAAGCACTTACTGTTCGACAATCAGTTGATCTTCTCTGAGCTCCCAGGGCTTTCGGACTCGTGGCTGCAGTGTCAATTCGAAGGGAAATCAACTCTCTGGACTAGACTTGAGGCAGTGCGGGATGGTACGGAAGCATGACGATGCTCACCTTTTTGCCAGGCGACGAGCTCGACGAGCCAGCCTTCTTATCCTCCTGCTCTTCCTCGTCGATGGTGGCCAGCTTGAGTTCCTCACTGATAGTAGCATCGCTGAATCGATCTTCTACCTTTCTCTTGGTACCTCTCTCCGGCTTCACGTCATCAGTCTCTTCGTCCTGTTGCTCCTTCTCAGTCTCTTGTCCATCGGCTTCTTTCTTCTCCTTCTTGAGGGGACGGCTCAGACTTGCGGAAGGGGTGGCACCTAGATCGTCGATGGTAGGGGAGCGCTGGCGTTTACGAGGGGTCTTGGGAGTTTTGGAGGCCGCATTATGGTGGGCGGAAGTAGCGAGCTTCTCGCTCACGAACATGATCTCGTCACCATCGTCATCAACGTCATTGTCGTCAATAGGGAAGAAAGGAGACGAAGTGGGAGGGGTGGGAGGGGGAGTAGGAGAGGTGGCCGTTCTGTTGCCCACCATCTTGAGCTTTCTTGTGCTTGAAGCGGAAAGGCTGGAGGAAAAAGGTGTTGAAGGGTAGGGTGGGGTGCGGAGGAAGGGAAGGGAGTAACAAGGGAGAGGGACTATATAGCTTTGTGTTTGTGAAGCGCGGGGAGCAGAATCGAGAATCGTCTCCGCAACACAAGTGAGATTCTCTCTACGTTCCGCACTCGGCTCTTGAACAAATGACTTTCGAGGAGGCGAGAGTGTTCCGCACCCTTTCAACAACGGAACGAAGTGCGGAAAATGATAGTCTGCAGAGCACAAAACTTAAAGCTTAAAGTTTATGCTTCAACGTCCTGTGCTAGCTATCCAGCTTCCTTCTTTTGAAAGCTGCTGCTCTCCTCCTCTTCTACACAGCTCCGTCCCCACTCGCAGAGTTGACTTGGTCTGGATGCACGTTCCTCGAACTATCACGATCACTTCTGCAGACGTTCACCTTGACTCGAACGAGCTTCTCGAACTTCTGCTCCGCTCTATTCCTTCTCGTCAGTCTCGACCTGACTTGACCACTAACGCTTTCGTCATGGAGAACCTTTCCGAGCCTCATCGAAACCAAGATCGCGCTTCAGACGTTTCCAATCCAGACCAAGTCAGTAGCGATGCTGTAACAGGCGATGGTAGGACTTCGAGTGATGCTGATGTTTGGATCAAAGGGGGCATGCTGCCAAGGCTCGGTTCGCTTTCCCCTAGGTTGACTGCGCCCAGAATTAAGGTCGAGCAAGAAGAATCCGCACTTTTTGTTCCGACGGCCGATCTCGCTTGCAGACCTGAAAGTCAGTACGAAAGCAATGAAGCATCTCACACAGGCTCAAGTGAAGACGAGGACGAAGAGAGCGAGCTTGAGGTTGAATACATGATCATTGCCGAGAAATGCGTTTCCGCCTCTAGTCAGAAGAACGACTCCCATCGGCATCGAAGTCGCAGTCCACATAGCACAACGGGCCGCAGGAAAGGAAGAGCCTTGTTCAAGAACAGGATGCCGCCGCCAGATTCTCCCCCAGTCATCCAGCGTCGACGCCACAATATCATTCCTAAGCAGAAGAGGAAGACGAAGAAAGCAACTCCTGGCTTCAAGTAGAAGGTTGACCTGTGACGATGCGACCAAACTTCGGAATGCGGGAACGAGGAGGGTGCGGAATACCCAAAATTAGAGTTGAACATGAGCAACACCGGCTTTCTTCCCCGCGCCAGGTTAAGAGTTTTCGGCTATTCATCCCGGTCTGCTTTTTTGCCGTGTCACCGGGCGCTACACTCGTGTACCCCACAATTCTTACCTTCTCCTCGCACGTCCTCGATCTCTCATTCCCAAGCAAAGAGCACCATTAAGCACCATCACCACCACCATCATCATCATCTTGAACGTTTCTTCCTGCACCGAGTCTCGTCTCTTTACAGCCTGCACTTACGACATGTCGAACCAAAATTTCACCTCGCCCCCGCCTCTGGGCCCTGACTCGCGACCCATCTCCCTCTCCTTCCCAGACAACTGCGACAACGGCCGCGCAGCTGTGATCACCATCAACAGCCCCGAGACCCTCAACGCGCTCAACTGGGAGGACTACGGAAGCATCCGACAGTGTCTCGAATGGATCGCTCAGCAGCCTCGCATCATGCTCACCATCCTCACTGGCAGAGGACGCTACTTTTCGGCCGGTGCCAACGTCCAAGACCCCTCGCGCACCCTTCCCAACGACGTCCAGACTGCCGAACCCAACACCACCGAGGGCAAAGCTATCATCTCTAAATATTACAAGCAGCGAGCTGAGGACGGTCAGGGCAAGCTTGCTGATGCGCTGCGCTCCCACCCCAAAGTCATGATTGCTGCTCTCAACGGTCCCACTGTTGGTCTCTCCACTGCTATAGTTTCGCACTGCGACCTCATCTACGCCTACGACGACTTTTTCTTCTTCACTCCCTTCACCTCTCTCGCTCTTGTCGCCGAAGGTCTCACCTCTGTCACCTTTGTTCAGCGCATGGGTCTCGGCCGTGCCACCGAAGCACTTCTCGAGGGCCGCAAGATGATGGCTCATGAATTGAAAGAGTCGGGCTTCATCACACGTCTCTTTCCTAAACCAGCCGAGTTCAGCTCTGAGGCCTCTAAGAAGGACAAGACACTTACAGCACCCATCTTGGAAGAGGTACTCAAGTTGGCAAGGGACAAGTTCTTGCCCCCTGCAGCAAACGAGTTTTCGTTGTTGTACACCAAGAAGCTGCTCAACGACGCTGCGTATGAGTACAACGGCTGGAAGGCTGCCAACGTTGCTGAACTTGTAAGTGGGACCCACCTCAGTCTGGCAGACCTGACTGAAGCTAACGTTCGAACCGCTACTGACATACTCACTCTTTGCTCTTCTGCTTTCTGCAAGCGTAGAAGGGAGCCGAAGCAGTCTTCTCGTCCGGCGAACCACAAAAGAGGTTTGCACGCATTGCCGGTGGTGCTCGACACAAGCTCTAGACGCCGATCTTGTCTCGCACAGTTTGCTTTGCACAATCAAAGAATGGAAGAAGAGTCTCGCTGCGAGGATTGCCGACTGTGGTTCGATTGTGATTGCCATTGTAGTGAAACGAGAACGACTCATCTTCGGTTCCTCGAATCGACACCAGTGCTTCCTGCACCGATACCGCCAACCTTGTTGACAGCTGCCTCCTTCTCGTCCAATCCAGCTTCGGCTCTGATTCTCTCGATCTCTTCCAAGATTGGCTTGTACTCAGCGTATTGTTGGTCTGCCAGTGCGAAACCTCGTTTCCTCATCTCCTTGCCTCTGAGTTTGCCCTCGGACTCGATGAGCGCTGTTGATGCCCAGTGGCCTTTTGTCCTCTCGTAGAAGCTTCGTAAATTCTCTCCTGGCTGTGGTGTCGAAAGGATCTCCTGTTCGGTTCTAGCCGTGTCTGAAGCTACGCCCATGAATGCCTGTGCTTTGGCACGAAGAGCTTCCTTTTCGGCGGCGGACATCTTTGCTCTTTTCGCTTCTTCGGTCTCTTCATCGTCCGCCTCATCGAATTCGAATCCTTCGGGGATCTCATCCCCTTCCTCGCCCTCGGACTCTTCTTCGGACTCAGATTCAGAATCAGAGCCGGAGTCGGAATCGGAGTCATCTTCTGACTCGGACTCATCCCATTCGAGTGCATCGATGGGGCAGTCTTTGAGACAAGTGAAGCGATCCAGCTTGGAAAGGTCGAGCGTGTAAAAGTCGTCCAAAGTGTACTCGCGGTTGCCGGCTTCAAAGATACCGCCGTAGACGTAGAGGATGTTTCGCTGAACCGCGAGCATGACATTGTAACGCTCAAGAGGGATTGACTTGAGTGGATCATCGGGGTCGTCGTCTTCCTCTTCCTCCTGCGGTGGCGGTGGAGGCGTGGGTTGGCGAGGAGCCTCTTGAATGTCCAACTTTTCTGTTGACTGGGTAAGGTCGTCACCCTCGTTGTCAGAGTTGTACTCGTCGTCGGTATCGTAGCTGTCGTTCTTCCTCTGCTGTTCTTGCTGCTGTTGAAGCTGAGCCGGTGTGGGCTTCTTCTTTCGACGACCGCCTCCAGCTTTCTTCTTCGGCCTCTTCAAGTTGAGACTGATCCATCTACCCGTTCCTGGGAGTTGGTAGCCATACAGATCCTTGTGGAAAGTACTCTCCATCGTCTCTTCGTCCGCCTCTGTATCTGTGACACCACCAAAGAGAATGCCCATACTCTTACTCTGCCACAACGCCATGGTGCATCCTGACCTGGCCGGATTGGGTGCATAGCCGACTTTCCTCCTCTTGACCCAGTCCAGCTTTGTCAAGTCTTCGTCCATCTTGAGAATCCAAGTATCTTCCAATGCTACACCTTGCGCTCTTTGACCCTTAACGTACTTCTTGCAGTAGCCTCCATGCAACACGATACCTTCTGGACTCGATAGCAGCGAGAAACCTGACCTCGGTGGTGGTCTGCGCAGATCGTTCTGCTTGATTTCTGTCCACTTGAACGTGTTTTGGGTGTCAAAGATCCACAGATCGTTCAAGTATTGCGTCTTGACACCTGTATCGATGAACCCGCCGAAAAGGACGAGGTAGTGTTTCCAGAAAGTCATACGGTGACCACTGCGTGCCGAAGGACGGAGCTTTGTATCGATACGTTCCCAAGCTTTTGACTCTACACTGAAAGCCCAAAGATCACGGTAGTGGTGGAAAGCGTTCTGACGTGCACCCGAGAATTCTCCGCCGAACAACCACAGCATACCGCCCTGCGCCGGTGTCGCGGCAACTTGATGTGCTGATCTGGGACCTGGCTGATTCTTTGACGCGTAAGTACGCCATTCATTCCTCTCGGGGATATATCGGTACATGTCTTGGTAGAAAGCGACTCGTTCACCATTAAAGTACTCGCCGCCGAAGAGATATAGATCGTTACCGAGTGGGCAGGGTGTGAAAGTAGCATTGGCACGACGAGATGGTGGACCACCGACCTTCTCTTCGGAGACAGTGTGCTCTTGCTCCCACTGCTCCCTGTACTTTGCTAGCAAGGCGTCGAGATCCTCCTCGTCATCGTCTAGAGCTGCTGCACCTTTCTTTCCGTTCTGCTGCTTGTTTGAAGACTTGCCTGCGCCGCCGTTGGTTTGCGACTTTTGCTTGGCAGCCTGTTTCGTGAGCTTCTTTGTGGCTTGCTTTTCGGCTTTCTCTTTCTTTGCTGCTTTTGCAGCGGCTTTGCCCGCTGAAGGCTTGCCTTTCTTGCCCATCTTGCAGCTGTCCGGTTGGTACTGAAAGGTTGGGTTGGTTTGGAAGGCTCGAGGAAGTCGAACAGACAAAAAAGTTGCTCGACTGCCGAGAGCCGAGATTTTTTGATGGCTCAAATTCGAGTGTGGAGGATTCTACGGCAAAAGCCGAAAGTTGGCAAGGTCGTGTGCGAGACGCCCACGCTAAACGCGCTTGTGATTTACCACCACATTGGTACTGGCCTTTGTTGGTTCCCCACAAGCTACACTTGAACCTCAGCCGGATCATCTCATACTTCATCCCGGATTTAGTGCAACACATACTTCGACCGCATGTTGACGAGAACAAGAATGCGAGGAGGCATTGCCCCGAGGACTGAGCTGCAGAAGTGAAAGTACAATGATGATGCAACGGTATCGAGGAAGGATGATCGGTCTTATGCGGTGCCAACAATAGTGATCGCGAAGAGGCACAAGACCGCTTCTATGGCAAACAGATTGGAAACGGTAGCAGAAGTATGGGCGCTGTTACTGCTGGCTGTCGGGGAAGCAGAAGCTTTCGTTGTTGAATTGTCGCCGCTGAGAGATCGTGTAGTGGAAGACTGAAGCACCCATCCGATGCCTCCGGCAACGTGACCACGGAACATGTCATTTGCCCATGTCGAGTTATCATGTCCCAAGCTAGTATACCAGACCCTTCCAGGTCCACCGGAGACTGTAATGTTGGCTCCTCCGCCGCCCTTGACACTGGCACTTGTATTCAAGTTGGTGTCAAGCAGCCTTCCCTCTCTCCACCATGCAAGCGGATGAGGAGAAGGGCCGTTAGTGCCGTTCCGAAACCCTTGTTGGTTTACGCCTGGATCCTGATAGGTACTCGCGTTGGTGACCAGCATGTTGGCCGGAGAAGGAAGGTTCCTGGGATCAGAGCGGAAGTTGTACACCTCTTCATAAATGTTCAGTCCTCCGGACGGCCACTTTGATGTAGAGGGATGTCCACTGTTGACTGCCTTGACGGTGACGTTCTGGATCTGGGGATGATAATCGAAGAAAGCGCCAACAAGTCTGCCGTAGAAGGGCACGCCAAACAGCGTTGCCGAGGCAGAGTGAATACCAAAGTAGCCACCTCCTTGCTGGATGTAACGAGCAAAGTTGCGCAGACCTTGGTCATCGAGCACAGTGCCTACGCCGGGAGGATCCACATCGGTGGTGCTGACGAAGCCGATAGCATCGAATTGCGCCAGGTAGGTGTAATTGTGGAAACGAGTCTCATCTTCAGTGTTGACGGTGTTCCAGCGCAGATTCGAGATGGAAGAGTCGATCGCGGATGAAGGAAGAGCCAAAGAGCCATTGCCAAGCCACGTGATTGTACGAATGGCAGTTGGAATCGAGTCGTGTCTGAAGCCAGCTGTCTTTGTATAGAGGAGGATGCTTTGAAGTGCTACTGCCGGTGCAGACAGCACCAGTACGGCCGCGAGGAGGACAAGTAGCGGCCTCATCGTGATCGCGTTGGCGACATTTGATCAATGACGAAGACACAGGCAGAAGTGTGTGTGGATTGTTCATATTTGCTCGACACAAGAAGGCCAGCGGCATCGTTGTCTGCCAAGCGTTGGCTGACACACACACACACACATCCTCATGCGAGTGTCGTGCGCATCTGTCAGAGGATCCGCTTGCATGGGCCTGTCGGAGGCCACCCGGTGCGCAGACCTTTGGCTTGACTGTGCGCATCAAGGATGACGAGTTGCAGACGCGCTCGCTACAGTAGCCGAAGCGCGGGACAGCGGTCTGACATATTTTTCCGCCAAGCACAACTACTGACACTTTTGTTTTATTGCAATTGCTGCTTTGATGCGTTGCGATGCTGAACAGCGACAGTCAAGCAACGGTGAAAAGCTCAAGTTCTGTCTCTTGAAAGCAAAAGCAGAAGCGCAAAGCCTAAAGCTCACAAACATACAGCAAGCAGAAGCAAACTCAAATTGTGCGCACCCTGGGAAGTATGTGCAGGGTTTGCACGAGGTTTGCACGCTGCAGCGAATCTGAGCTCTGCGCGCTATTTTCTTGGCTTCGGGTATTGCGGTGTTCTCCCCGTGGTCAGCCTGTACTGTCTGGCACAGCATCCAACAGAACAAAGACTCGGTTGAAGCGCAACTATGCCGCCAGTGCGCCGCATTGCAAGCTTCATGGCTCGTGACAAGATCAGAGACAGAGACGATGGCAAAGCTCATCCAAAAGTCACGGGAAGTGTGGTTCATTGTTCTAGCTGCATCTCAGCTGTCAAACCCCTAATTTCGACACTAATGCGAGAGCCACGAGGTTGGATGATTTACTGTTTGTTAGGTCTATAGCTGCACACGTACGAGAAGGGCTCTGTGTGATAAACCCGAGCTTCCGCCGAAATTTTGCGGTTCTGGGCTCAAGATCGAATTTTTGGCGTTCAGAAAATTTGGCCGGTTTGCTCACTTCTTGTTCAGAAAGCTGCAGGAGACACGCGTCTGGTTCAAGGGCTTCGAAAAGAGGTTCGAGCTTGGCACTGCAGGTCGAAGCAACAGCGGCTAAGTTTTGGATTCGCTTGCCATCTTGCCACGGTCCCTCTTTTCCTCTGGCTTAGGAGTGGAGTTTTTCCTCCCGTTTTCTAGCTGCTCTCGAACTTTTTTTTTTTGCTGATTTTCGTTGCTTCTCTGTGCGTCACTCAATCACAACTTTTTCTCACTGTGCCCTGCGTCGCGAATCGGGCAATTCTTGGTTTTGCTGCTCATCGTGGCTCGTTTGATTAGGGTCTTCTTCCACCATCTTCCCAGTCTCAGTCTTATGTTAAGCGTCTCTCCCACAAACGATATACCAACCACCGCATAGTAACGAGGCAGCATTCGCTTCGTCAAGAGTCGAGAGCACACGAGCATCTCGACGATACCACGACAAAATCGTTTTGCCGTCTCATCATCCTCAACGCCCTTAGGGTGTAATCGACAACTTGCTATCAGCATCGTCGTCATTCAAAGGCTCACCGCTCTGATCACAATATGCAGTCCTACTCGCACCTCTACGAGCCCATCAGCCACCCTTCGGGGTCGAGCTCGCCTCATCCGCCCTCACCCGGCGGAATCAACATCCCATACACTGGCTCTCCATCAGCTAGTCATCTCGGTGCAGGCACTCCAGGTTCGAGCAGCATGGCACAGAACCCTCTGTCATTTGGCGCTTTCTATATCCAGCATCCCTCTGCGTCGCACACGAGTCATGCACCATCAGGCAGTCATCACCACCATCACCTTGATTCGTATGCCAGCTCGGCTAATACACCGCATCAGCATCTTTCGCCCAACGCGGACCACCATTCGTCGTCGAGCGCCTCCGTAGCCGCCTTTTCCAACAGTGGTCGTCTCAGCTGGGCAAACTCACCTGCGGACTCCTACCACGGCGTGCCCTCTAATGCCACTACCCACAGCAGCGGTGCAGAGAGTCATTCCAGCTTTGCCAATCACAAATACCCTTGGGACATCAACCCTGCTTCCATGCGCTCGGAAGGAGGCCACATCGGCTCGCCCTACTCTGCTTCTGACCTGCTGCACCCTGCGACAGCAAGTGCTCTCGGTCTCGACGACGATTCAGGATCCGGTGGAAACGTTCGACCGCGTGCTCGCAAGCGTACTCGAGCGGAAGAAGAGCCTCGATCTCGTCTTTCTTCCTCAAGTCGCAGTCGCACACGGCCTCGTATTCCGAGTGCGCTTTCTCAAGCCAACAGCCCCGCAAGCGACTACCATCACGGTATTTCTGCCTATCATGCCGACCCCGAAGATACCGATATCACTGCTTGGATCAATGCTGGCGATGCCGAAGACTTTGCTTCGTCACATGTAGGCCCTGCCGATCATTCCCGACTTTGGTCTTCTTTCGGTCCAGGCATCCCCACCGACGCCAGTCACGCCAGTCCATATCACGGCTCAGCTTCCGCCCTGCCCGCTTCACTCTCCAACTCTCGTGCACAATCTGTCGTGGGATCTGAAGATTTTGCCTACCATGCCTCCAACGCTCTCCACTCCGGTCCGTCCAACCTCGGTCTCAGCGTCTCTGTTCACCACGACGATGTCATCGATACAAAGTCGGAACCTTCTGCTCAAATTGTCGAGGAAGAAGTCGCCCCGACAGAAGATGAACCGCTCTACGTCAACGCTAAGCAGTACCAACGCATCCTCAAACGCAGAGCCACAAGAGCCAGAATCGAGGAGCAGAGGAAGAAGGACTTCCTCGCTTACATGCAGACAAGAGAAAAGGCAGGCAAAGATGGCGAAGGTCTCGACGAAGATGGAAAGAAGCCTTACTTGCACGAAAGCAGGCACAGGCATGCTGTCAGGAGACCAAGAGGCCCCGGTGGAAGGTTCTTGACAAAGGCAGAGATGGCCGAGTCGGCCGCTGCAGCGACGTAAAGCGCCGCTCTCAAATCCATATGTCACGCAATCTATGGATCGTTTTAACACGTTGTACACTATACTACCCTCTCACACTTCATCAGGAGCTCGGAAGGATAGGCACGCTCTCCCACTCGCCCCAATCATCCCTCCCTTGTCGTGGCTCTTTCTTCTCACTCCTAGCCATTGCTGGAAGGAGTTGTTGTATTCTTCATATCCTTTAGCCACTTCGTATCTGTACTAGGAATCGTTGTCCCCTTTGCACACGCTAATCACGTCGAAAACATATCCTCAGCCTCAGCCTAAAATGTTGCCTTCAGCCGTCTGTCTTTGTGTGTTTCGATGGATCTCCTGCCATGATCTTGTTGTCTGAAGCTGGAACACCGTTTCGAGTCTTGCTCCGGTCAAATTGAACAAGGCAGTGACAGGCTCAGGCAATGCACAAGGGGACAACAACGATGCTGGATTCGTGATTCTGATGCGATACAAGTACAAATGGTGAATGATATGCAGACATGGAACAGATTCAAGGACGGGGAGGGACGTAAAGGACAGAGAGACCAAAAGACATTTAATCTTTTTGAGAAAGGATGGCTTCCTTGCGAGCAGCTTTTGGCTTCTTGTCTCCGGCTTTCGAGTGCTTTCTCCTGTTCTCTTCCTTATTCTTCCTTGCATCGATCATGGTGGTCTTGAGCCTCTGTGCCTGCTTGATGGCCTTTGGCACGTGCCTCTGCTTCTCGATCTTGGAAACGTCGCCGACACCGCTCCACTTCTTGCGAAGGTTCTCCGAGTATTCTCGGTGAGCCATCTCCCTTCCGCTGAGCAATCCGAGCTTTTCGCTGGCTCTGGCTTTCCAGATACGCAAGTTGCCGTCGTCGGAACCGCTGAGTACGAAACGAGCGTCCATGGAGAAGGAGGTGGAAAAGATGCGTTGCATGCGCTTGGTGTGGTAGACGTCGCGCGAGTGGTTGCCTTTGCCGTAGTCCCAGATACGAAGCGTTCGGTCGTAAGAGCCAGTGACGAGCTCGGTACCGGTAGGAGAGAAGTCGACCGACATGACCGCGGCAACGTGGTCTTTGTAAATCTGAGTGGCTGAATTGAGGTGGCGCATGTCGAAGGTGTAGACATTGTGATCTTCGCTCGCTACTGCAAACACAGTTGGCTCGGTAGGGTTCCATGCAATGTCATTCGCACGCATCTGCATGATCATCTTCGTCAAAGGCTTGCCGCTGCGCAAATCGTACAGCACGATGCCTCTGTCGCTACCAGCACTGGCCAACACTTCTCTCTCGCTGAGGTTGAATCGCACGACGTTGATGGCATCAGGACCCCAAGTCATGGACAGCAATGGATCGGATGATCCACCACGTTCCAAATCCCAAGTCTGAATGTTGGAGGATGCTGATGCGAAGATGGCGTTGGTTGCGTGGTGTGTGAGAGAGTTGAAAGCCGTTTTGCCGCTGTAGACGGTCAATGGTTCACTGGGTGGAACATCCTTGTCGCGGGTGCTGAGCAGACCTCCACGCCTCAAGCTACCCCCTGTGGTCAATTCGACATCAGCATCATCTTCGTCTTCATCGTCCTCCATAACGTTGAATGTAGTCTGACCAAGTCCATCGGGTCGCGGATCCGCATCCCAAATCTTTACCGTGCGATCTGTCGAGCAAGAAAGCATCCTTCGGCCAACCGACGAGTTGCCGGACGGAGACATGAACGTCAACGGAGAGATGCAGATCGACTGAATGATGCCTGAGTGAGCTCGTGGGTAGACATAGATTGGCTTTTGGCGAGCCAAGTCCCATAAACGGATCTCTCCATCTCCGCTTCCTGATGCCACAACGTTGAGTCGGTTGGTGTCCTTGGCGATCGAGTAAATACCATCGATGTGACCCTCGAGAGCACCGACGAAGGGCTTAGCGAAGAGGCGGTCGAGCTTGGCAGCGTTCAAGGCCCGTGTGTACTCTCTGGGCTTGTCGAAGGGATGTAATGCTGGGTCTAGGTTTCTAGAAAGAGGCGCCGGGTCACCTTGACGAGCAGGTGCGTGTACGTCGAGTGACCTCGACAGCGCTTTGATCTTCATACTGGAGATGCCGCGCTATCTTGCTGATGTACAGCTTGGCGGTATTTGAACTGCTGTGAAGAAGGTGTTGTAGCAAGATGCAAAGGTGTAAGTGTCCAGATGAGAGTTGTAGGTGGCACTAATGTTGAGCTTTGGGTGGAGGCTCGAAAGCGGTTTAACCAAGTTTCGAGAGAGGGTCCAAAACCAACTTTTTCCAAATTTTTGGCGGGTGGCTGCTTACATAATCGCACTTTTTCAGAAGAATTGTCCGACCTCGCTCTCATCAGCGTCTTGACGGTCCATTCACAATACCACCCGCATCACGCTCAAGACCATTCATCAATAAGCCCTCGAACGGCCATTTCAAGGCTCTCAACACCGTCGGATCATATCGCGCTCGGTCCTGGCTGCTTAATTCCCCTCATGCAGTCGCCATCCAAGTCGGCATAAAACGCTTCTGATCGAGCGAACAGCGGACCAAGATGCGGATCTTGAAAGCACGATCGGCGCTCTTGAGCGACTTTGAGGTGCTCAAGGCTCTCAAAGAGATGGAGGAGGAACAGAAAGTCCGGGCGAAGACTACAACGCAAATCAAAGAGATCGATCACGAGGCGGATGGTCAAGATCCAAACGCATCAACAGTGAAAGGTGAGGAGGAGGACGTCTGGCTCTCGAAGGTGCCAGAGAATTTGCGCACGATTCAGTACGAGGTAAGTTTCAAACTACAGCTCGGAGCAATTAGTCGGCGATACGAAGACGTATGCTGATTCACTTCATCTCTCGGCTCATGATCTTTACCACCAGACCATCTCATCTCTTAGCCAAGCATCTCGACCTTGCGCTCATCAAGAGGCAGAATCCATCGCAGCTTTCCTCGACGAGCTCAAGGCTCGCGGCTTTTCTATCAATGACTCGGAAGCAAAGAGAGGAGCACTTGGTCTCAATCGATCGGAAAGGCTGCAGATTGTCAATCACGCTCCGCAGAGCGTTGTAGAACTGCACACCCTCGTCGAAGAGCTAGAAGAGCGATTCCATCCGCATCAGATTGAGGAGCTCATCTCGCTTGTCCAGACCTACTTGCCCATCCACCCGGTAAACAACGTCAACGGATATGCAGCGGAGGGAGCTCAAGACGATCTGGCAGCTATCGACATCGCAGCTCAAGATCACGAAGGCCAGGAAGCAGCCTCGGCGCAGATCAGTCAATTCACTGGACAGGTGGCTGCTGCAGCCGACTTGGGAGGATCAGGCAGTGGCGGACTGGCACAGGTGCCTGAGCCTGATGCCGAGCGGGAAGCGGCTGATCTGGACTACGAAGAGGATCCAGATGTTGAGATGGACGAAGATGACTTTGTTCATGAAGGTCTCGGTGGAGGTGGTGTCGAGGAGGCCGATGCCGATGATTAGAGCTCATGACCCACGCTTCACGGCATTTCGAAGACACACTGTGTAATTGTATCTGTACTTGTTTCAACGCAACCTTTCATGGCTTATGCTTGTTTGTCCCTGTGGTGATAGAGGCTCGAAGGCATCGTGTTTTATTCGTCATCCATCTCCTCGCCCTGGAAATGTCGACAGTTGCAATATCAAGATGCAAACGAAGGTCAGTTCCGATACGCTTCAAAGAAGTGTTGTCTCTGCGAGGTACGTACATGGAATTCGGCATCTTCTTCCTCCTGGTCAGCAGCAGCGGCGCCTGGCGCGAGACCTGCCTGCTTGAGAGCTTCTTCGGAGCTGTAGTCCAAAGGAGCGTTGCGTCGACGTCCGATGTAGACTATGTTGGAAGGATCGATCTCTGCAAGCTCCTCTTCGTCCTCGATGAGCTCGGCGAGCTGTGCAAAACCGCATACAAGGCGTGTCAGTATCGGATGTCGTGGTCAGCGAGT
>JAXQGJ010000436.1:0-15954 GCA_037039655.1 Pseudozyma sp. M118-08B | reverse complement strand
TATTATTCTCAGCTACTATGCCTGATCCAATAGCAAAACTTGCTAAAAGATACATGAAGCCTGATGCTAAACTTGTTCCCCCCCTCACGGGCTCAGTCGAGCAGCTTCTCAACCTGTTGCTACCCGCAGCGCAACTCAGTTCCCCCGAAATCTAACCGAAGTCGTATATCTGCGAGACGTGGGGGAAATCGAAAAGACAAAAGTCTTGGCATTTCCCCCGCACGACCCTTTCGTAAGATACTCACTTGCACTTTGTAATAGATTTCTCGGTGCCTTCGCCGTTCTCCCTCCCTCCCTTCCTCTTGACAGATAGCTCAGATGTCCTTTCCTACGGGTCTGTCCCACCAAAATGATCTCGCTTCCGAAAGCTTCCCGTTGACCTCCGAGTTTCCCGATAGCCCTTAACCCAGTCTAAAGGTGCGGACCTTTCCGTTTCGCCTCACAATGCCAACGAAGAAGCTTACCCGATCTGAGAGAAAGCTTGGCCTGTCGCAGCCGAATTGAGGCCTGAATCGGTCAGTATGAATCAGATGAAATGTCTCACGCTCCTTCGCATCTTTCCGCGACCCTCAAGCTTGACTCTTGGTAACACATCGTGGATCTCCTTGACATACTGTAGTATCAAGCGATGCTTTTTACAGCGGCAATTTCTCGCTGTCTTTTGTAGCCACTGTTTCAGCACAGAGACTTGAGTCGAAACAAAGTCTGGTATTCGAGCTACGAACGCTACGCTACGTTACAACATGTCATCATGCATGCTAATGTACAATTTTCATACTGTCACTTGATGCAGGTCAGAAACCCATGTGCGAGTCAAGGAAGCGGTGGTCGAACTCCGTTGCTGCCCTTTGGCTAGTGTTGTGCGGCAGATGCTGATCACCCTGCATCTCGGAGGTGTAGTCACGTTGCTGTCCCTGCTGCTGCTGCGGCGGCGGCGGTGGGTGCTGCTGCTGGGGAGCATGATGCGGATCGTGGAACATTGCAGCGCCGCTGCTGTACTGCGTTGGAGCGCTCATGCGGTATCCAAACCCTAGTGCTTCCCAGTCAGCGTCAAAGCCTTCGCTGCCAACATCCTGCCCTCCATGCACGTTCGGACCAGGCGTGAAGTTCCATTTGCCTCTTCCGTCCGCAGCAGACGCCGCGTTTGCGTTCGGATCGTAAAAGCTACCCATAGCTCCGCCCTGCGTGGTCTGCGGAGCGGACTCTTCTCTACTTCCAGCGAGTCCAAAGCTCGAGGACGCTATATGAACGTTCTGTTGCGTAGCACCTGTAGAATCACCCCAACTTCGCTGATCACCAGAAGGACCTGCCGACAGACCTGCCTCCCTGAACAATGCATCAAGCTCCATCGCCGATGAAGCCATCAACGACGAGATGTCGAAGTTCGAGGGACTGTCGGGGAAAAGCATCTTGGGACTCGTTTCGGATCCGAAGCCATACCAAGCATTGTTGGCAGAGGCAGCATCGGTAAATGATGCACCCATCTCGAGGCCTCGGCTTGGTGTGGTCGCGTCGCTCGGATATGCGTCTGCTGACGACGAGGCGAGTCTGCTGCGTTCGTTCGGGTTGGCACTCATTGGGCGTCCTGGAAGAGATTCTCCGCGGTAAGCGACGGACTCAGCGTCGATGGGCCAGGGCGTCCCTGAGCCCGGCAAAGGGCGGCTGTGAGTGTTCTGGCCCCATCTCGGCGGAAAGGCCGACGACTCAGGCTGGGGTGAAGAAAGTGGCGCATCGCCCGATCTATGAGGCATCGATTGTCGCCAATCTCGTTCCTGCGAATACAGGGCCCAAGCGGGTGAGGACGCAGAAGCAGGGCCCGATCGTTTTGGACCTGGCGAAGCTTGACTTTGTGTACGCTCTTTGTCAGGAATAGCAATCGGCACTTGATGCGATTTGCTCGGACTTGCCGCTGTGCTGCTATCTGCTCCCCGATCTGCTCCTCCTTCAATACGTACTTGACCACCCGCTCTGGCAGCGGACATCCTATCAATCTTTTCAACGACGACCGACGTTGCGTAGAACATTGTGCGCAAACATTTGCGGCACTTCTCTGCGGTGGCCCATTGAAGCGACGACAACACCTTGTCGCAAGCAGCAGCAAAGTGATGAATCTCGTCCACTTTGTTGCGGAAGCCGAGAGTCACGCTTGAGCGGAACGATGCGGGATCAGTGGCACTGATCTGCCAGATTGCGTATAGATAGCTCGTGCATGCGATAAAGACGTTGTGACCTGTCATCCAGGTGTAGTTCATCTGACCCTCTTTGGAGAGTGTCGCGTACATGTTGATGATGCTGCGACTGCATTCTTCGACGCTGGCTAGATCCTTGCGCGAGGCGTTAGGGAAGCGTGGACTGAGGCCATAGATCATTAGTAGCGTCTGCTGATAGTTGAGCTCGAGGAAGATAGGATTGTATCCGCAGCCACTAGCCTCGAGGTCCTCCTTTGACGAAGGAGCATAGCGACGCCAGGCATGCAATCTTCGCAGGATATCAGTCTTCCAATGAGCGTGGGTGTCGAAACGTCGTGGAAGCTCGGCATTCTGATACAGCATCGACTGGATCTCACTCTGGAGTATGCGCATGCGGAAAAATGACAACGACACCCATCGACTTGCATCTTTTGGCTTGGGTAGCGAGACAGGCAAGGCTGAAGGACTTTGCTGCTCATTGGTGCTAGACTGAAGTGCGGCTAAAGTCGAGGCAGCCTCTCTACGTGCGATCTCGATGGAGGAGTCGTTGTCCTCATCACCAGCTTCGGCGCGCTGAGCGTGATCCTCACCACCTCCGATCGAGACCTGTTCCATGTCGCTCTCGCTATCTACCCAAGGTAGATTGACCTTGATGTCCGAGTCGGCGATGCCAAAAGGGCGTCCGAGATGGACACAGACCTGTCGATCGAGTGCATAGGAACACCAGAAAAGGCGGCGTTTCCTTTCGACCAACGTCTCACTTGCGTCCTGGGAGGCACCAGCTGAAGCCTCTAGGACGCCAGGCACTTCCGTATAGAGACCGATACCAGTGGTCAGGCGCAATGCCACACCAAGACAATACCATACGCCTGGCTTCATCGGTCTCATAATCGAGTAGAGTGCCGTGAGAAGTAGACATTGGAGCTGCTCAAGGGCATCCCTGCCCATAATGGCACCGACATTGCCTTCCTGACCAGAGCCAGTGAGTCGTCTCGGGTCAAGAAAGCGCATAGCTGCCTCGTGATGATTTTCGGCACTCCAGCTTGAGCGCGTCCAGCCCATGGCGGCAGCGATAGCAAAAACAAGGTGGAAGAGGTGGCCGTCAGCGGGCTGCAGCTCGATGGCGATCTTGTCATCGTCGTCTTGCAATTGACGTCGTTCTTGCGGAGAAAGTTTGGCCCTAGCGCGGTCGAGACCGAGCTTGCAGGCCTTTTCGAACCGTGTCATGAAAGAAGTGCGATCAAGAATGGGTAATTGTGGGTTGACCCTTTCGAAGTAGGCATCGATGAGCTTTCTAGCAATTGACAGCGGTGGGAAGGGGGCGGGTAAAGGCGATGGTTTGAGGAGCTGCTCAGGGGCGGGAACGGTAATGTCGGCGGTTTCTGTAGTTGTCGCATACTGCATAGGATCCCCATCATCGAACGGAGAGTTCTTCTTGCCATCTGATGGAGTAGCCGTGCCACTTTGTGGAGGAGAAGCAGGCCTGGCCTCTGGCTTTGAGCTTGATGCATCTGGCATGGCGGTGTCTTGATCCTCTCGAAGCTCTTGTAGATGACTCGATTCTTTCGATGCGACATTCTGAGCGCTTCGTCTGAGATCTTCGCCCAGAGTTTGAGCACCTGTTCTACGAGCGCGAGCAGTAGATCCAGGGTCTCGTATGCGCAAGCCTGCCTCTGCTGACTGCTGAATGGCCTGACAAAGCAGGCGAGCGGGAGAAAGACCACTGGCATGTGAGTTGAGGCGACCCAGTGATGGACGAGCAATTGCTTTTCCATGATCACTGTCCCTTCCTGATCTTACTTCGACGCCAGCCGGACCCAGGACGAGACCGGGCAAGAAATGACTTGACGCTTCGGGCTTCTGACCACTGCGAGGAGACGTCGCTGCACGTTTCGAAGGACGCAGACCAGGCGAGGCTGCTCTTTCGGACGGATCGAGAGGAAATTCGTGTTTGACATGTTGTAGCGGGCGCTTGAGATTCATCGATGCAGCTTCCGCAGGTCCAGATGTGGGCTGCTCCGCTAGAAGACGCTCAAGCTCGGCATTTTGAGCGCGAAGCTCAGCAACCTGATGTTCCAAGTCGACAATATAGCTGCGGCTTACCTCGCGACCAGTGGCTGAGTCGATGCCGACACAAGGCTCGCCGGCTTTGACACAGGAACCGCATGCTGGGAAAGCCTGATCACATTTGATCTTCTTGGAGCGGCATCTTTTGCAGACGAGCACCGCACGGGCGAGCGGCTTGGTTCCGTTTGCATCCATGGCGTCGACGACGGTGGGCGATGAGTGCGCCTTTTCTGCTTTGCGCTTGGCAGCTTTCGATGACGAGGCAGTGGATGGACCAGCGCGATCGTTCGATGAGCCACTACGATCGCCGTTTGAGCCCGAATTGGGAGCGGCCATGATGTAATCGTGAGTGGTCGAAGCAACGTGAGGTCGATATGTTTGTACACCTGTCAAGTCAGCAGTGGAATCGCTCTGCTTCTCGCTGGGCATTCAAGAGCTCTGTGAGGCGAGGCTTCGGTCGTTATTTGAGCGGTCACGTTGCCGCTTTCATGGGCGGCAAAAGGAGGCTCGGCAATTCCAGCGTTGGGTTGTATTGGAGACGTGGCGGGTTGCCATCGACCGGATTCGAAGAGTGTGGAAACACAATAGAACGGCGTCTTTGCGGTGGCGGGTGACCAGAGACGTATGCAAGCTTGTGAAGAGACGGATCGGAGGACGCCGGTATTGACCCCATCAAAACTTTCGGGTCACGGATGGGACGGCAAGATGAGCCACTTGTACAGTTTTCGAGGTCGATGAATCTGTTCGGCTCTACCGAAAGCTTGGCAGATGAATGAAGCGCAGCAACGGCTTGCAGCTTCAAGATTGAGGTTTGAGGCGGAGGCTTGAGGATGTCGGAGGAAGCGCGGCTGCCAGGATGATTTGGCTTGAAATGGCTTGGTGTTGTTGATCTTCGGACCCTCCGACGTCGAGCCTACTGTATATGGAAGCAAAGGGTGGGGATGCAGAAACTGACAAGGCTGGTGATGTCAGCTGCCAACGCAGTGCTGTGGGTTTTTCTTCGGAAGCAAGCCGAGACGAGACCGAGATGTAGTTCAAGTGGGCAACTATGCTCAATGACCTCGCCCATCCACACAATGGCAAGACAAAGGACAAATGCACAGATAGAGCTCAGCTTTCGGTTCGTATCGAGACCCTGGCTTGGTCCGCTTTCAGGATTAGGCTCATTCATTGAGGCAACTCATAAACACGATTTAACACACCTTGAATTTTGAGCCAAGCTCCAGTTACACAGACGAGCACGAGCACGAGCCAGCGAGTTTCACACACACTGCCACGCGGATAGCGATCCCGGTTAGGCTAGGGCACACACACATGCAGAGCTCAGCTTTCACCTAGATCAGGGTCCCTTCTTTTCCTCCAACAACACCGTTCCGGGCGCACCTTCATCACCTTTGACGTGGGCAATCCATACGTCGCAACGCTTCCAAAGCTTAACTCAGCCCAGCTTCCCTCGATTCAGATCGCCATTGACACCACATATCCTTCTGAGCACCCACCATCGAATCATGTCAGAGCCTATTCAGAAAGGCGAGATCGACCTCAAGTCGCTCGATTCGGCCCTGAACGATGCCGAAGCCGCCTCTGACGTCCCCGCTGAAACGCTGCAGAAGAACTCAGAAACATTAACGCAACCACCTGCTGATACTCGGTCTTCGGTCGGCGCAGCTGCTTTGAGCGCTGATCGCACACAGAAAGCCTCCTCTCCAACAACTTTGTCGCCTGCTTCTCCAAGAGCATTGTCTCCTAACTCCGTATCGGCTAATGCGGCCACAGATGTATCGCCGGCAGTAGCCGAGCTCAAGGTCATGTTCCCAGACCTGGACAACGACACAATCGCAGCTGTCTTGTCTTCTCGTGGAGGTGACCAAGAATCGGCGGTCAACGCATTGTTGCAGATGTCCGATCCCAGCTTCAAGCCAGCTACTCCCGAGACAAGAACAGACTCGGATGCGCTTCTGGCACAGACGATCGCCATGGAAGAGGAGCAACGAGCTCAGGCGCAGGCGGCTAGGTATCAAGAGCGACAGCAGCAGCAGAGTGCCGGTCGAGGTGGGGGAGGTGCTGGGTCTTTCTTCAGTGCTCTGCTCAATTCCGACTCGCGCGAATCGTCCGCTCCAACGACGCCATCATATGATCCCAATGCTTTGAACTACCAGCCACGAGTTCGCAGACCGCCCGCAGCCACCGGCGCGAGGGCATCGTATGTAGCGCCGAGCACTGCCCCAGCCGCGTCTCCCTCGTATGCAGAAGGCGAGAGCCTCGTGCCTGGTATGCCAGGTGCAAGGGAGGCCAAGCAATGGCAGAAGGAGATCAACAACATGGCTGAGACAGGTTTGGCTAGAGCAGCATCGACTTTCTCCAACTTCCGTCAAAAGGCAAGCGCTGCTTTCAACAACCCGCAAGAAGGAGGCGGGGACGGACCGGCTCAGCCAAGCGCAGGCAGCAGGGTCAGTGGGGCTGGAGCTGGTCTTGCGCAAGGCTTCCAGAACTTCCGCAACAGTCTTGGTCGAGGCTCGAATGCTGCTTCGGATGGACAGACAGTAACATCGAGTGCAGGTTCGCGTCAGGGTTTTACCTCGCCACGATCCCCTCATGCTAGCGAATATGACCAGGATCCATCCCCCGTTTCGGAAAATGAGCTGGCAAAGATCATTGCTCGTGGAGGTTCTTCGGGTAGTGGCAGTGGGGCAGCAGCCGGACGAGGATCGAACGACAAATCGGCTCCAGGCAAAGCCCGCGCGCTGGCCGATCGATACGGATTGGGCATCAAGAACGCCACCAGCCGCACCAAGTCTACCTCGTCTCAATCTGCAACCACCACCACCGGCACATCAGACTTTGCAGGCTGGGAACAAGCTGGACGTACACCTATCACCATCAACGACAACACCAAGAGCTCTTCTTCCAAGGTCAGTGACGAGGTTGAAAAGAAGGCCAGCAGCAACAGCGACAACGTCGATTCGATCGCAAAGATGGATTCGGCTGGTGGACGTGGTATTACAAGTCCCCGACTTGACCGTAGTCCGAGCAAGGAGTCGGGCTCTGGTGCAAACAGTAAAGCTCCTACTGATGCAACAGCGGCTCAAGCTGGCGCTACTGCAGGCGCCGGTGCCGACGCTGGTGGCAGTCTCGCAGAAGACATAAAGCACGACGCTGACGACCCAAACGATGACTCGGATGACTTGGAGTACGTCAGCAACCCTTTCGAAGATGAAGATTAGTCTCGTGCTGGGTTTGAGCAATGACAAACACGTAATGATCAATCTTCAGAACACAGAAGCAAGCTTTTTCAATTGTTTGTGTTGGTGATGAGAGGGGGAATGAATGATTGCACGGTGACGACAAAGCTGCGAGTGGTGTGATTAGGTTGAACAAAGAAATGTTGGGTATCAATAGTATAGAAGGCAAAGCTATCCAAAGCTTGCATGTAAAATATGAGTGTTCAGATGAGACGTCCCTGCGGGTCGGTACGCCAAACCTTGAGGCCGTTCATATCGTCGGTTGAGACGATGATTCTTGACCTCACCCCTGTCGCCGCTGCCGAACTTTGCTCCAGTGGATCCTCAGCCGCAGCCAACAAGGCGCTCGTCTTTTCCGGCGCAAAGATGGCACACCTCACCGTTCCACTTCCTGCACTCCAGCTTCGCCAAGTCGAATTGTCTCCTACGTCGGGACTTCCTTTAGTAGGCTTAATTGACTTCTTTCTAAGCAGCGCGGAGGGAAGGAGCGAGGCTAGGAGGGAAGCGTTGCCAGCGAGGGACCATACGTGGATGCTAGCATCTTCGCTACCAGAGACGATGAATTGAGAGTCAGAAGAAGGTGTTGCGCGGATTTGAGATTTGCGGTTGGTGTAAGAGGTGGCTTTGAAGCGGGTGATGAGGCGACGTGAGGCGATGGAGTAGATGCGGACGCGGGAATCGTTCGAGGTGATCGTCATGTATTCCGGCTCGGAGGCGCTTTCAGCGGTGGTGGAAGAGGAAGTGACAGGGGTGCTGGCAACGGCAGCAGAGAGCTTGATGGGTTGAATGCTAGTGATCTTGCTCGCCGGTGTACTTTTGTTCGCAGCAGCAGATTTGACCGTGATCGTGTTGACATAGGCTAGCGAGTTGGAGCAAGAGAACGTCAAAAGCGAGCCGGAATGGGTTCCGACACAAACGGCCGATCCAGTCGTCGAAAAGGCCACAGCGGTGATCACTCCAGGCACATCGTTGATCGACTGAATACGACGAGCCGAGATGTTCCAGAGCCTCAACTTGCCGTCCAGTCCACCAGTGACGAAAAATCGATCGTCGGTAGGGTGAAAGTCGATACACGAAACCGTAGCCGAAGTGGTGAAGGTGCAGAGGCAATCGGTGCGGTTCGGATGCCACAACTTGGCAGTCTTATCGCTACTGCAGCTGAGAAGGAAGTTGTTCTTACTCCACGAGAGGTCCATCACGTCGCCAGTGTGGCCGGCAAAGATGCGTACGGGTGTGGTCTTGAAGACAGGTGCGAATTGAGGTCTACTCTTGCTTGCCTCCAGCTTGGCGCTGACTGGACATGCCGAGGAGCACCTCTTTTGGCAAGCCTCTTCGAAGCGCTGCAGCTGAGCAAGTTCGATCTCGTCAGCGCGCTCCGATGGCGAAGAGACCACTTCGTAGACGCGAATGAGGTGGTCAGAGCCTGCTGCTGCCAAGTAGCGTCCATCGAGAGAGAATTGGAGTGCATAGGTCTTGCGCTTGGGTGTCGCGGCGGATTTGCCCTTCCTGCCCTCTGGTAGGTCGAGCTCGCCTGAGCAGCTGAAGGTGGACATGATTGGTGATTTGGGCGTCAAATTGTCGCTGACATTGCTGGAGCCAGTGGTGGTGGTAGAAGCAGTGGTGACCTGACTGCTAGTGCTGAGCTGACGGCCCACCTTGACACGAGGCAGATAGGTGTCCTGCTGAGGTGTTGAGTCGCCATCAAAGTGATGATCAACCGAGCTGCGCTGTGAGTTGGAACGTGTGGGAGAGCCAACACGGTCCGTAGATTGACGATCGGCGTAAGCCAATGGCGAAGTTGATCGTCGTGGCGACCAGCTTGGTCGCTTGCGTCGAGACTCTTGGGTAGGCTTGACGAAGAACTCGGATTGGACAAGTGACGGACTCAATATCTCGCTAGCGGATGATGGTGATGAAGAGTGAAGCTCTTGAGCGAGAAAGACCTTTTCGAAGTCTGACTCCTTGTTGGCCTTGGACTTGGATCGCAGCTTGGTCTTGACAGCTTTAGGGATCAAGGTCGAGCTGGAAGAGGATGGCTCTGCGTCGGCGTAGCGGCAAGCTGATGCAATGGATCGAATGCTGTCCTGACTTTTGATCTTCTTCACGTTGGGTCGAGAGCTGCTGCTACATGATGCATCGGAAACGCTGCTGAATGTAGCGGAGCGATTGGGTGGTGTAGGACCGTGAAGAAGCTCGGACCATGCGGCGAACTGTGACGGTGGTGGAACGACGGAAGTGTCGCGTGGTAACGATTGATCAGCGGTCTGAGGTCGACCCCTGCGTTCATAGCGGCCACCGCGGACTTGCGAGGTCGAGGCAAGCGCACTTGTCGCCATGATTGGTGACTCTACTGGTGAGTGAACCGCAAGGACTGGCATTGGTGAAGTGTTTCTAGTCGACAGCGAGATTCGTGTCGGTGTTGTTGAAGCGTCGACAGGTGATGTGACTTGGATGCTCAACTGCTGACCATTGGTGCTGGGATTCTGTAGCGAAAAGGTGCGATGCTTGTTGCCAAGCTGAAGTCTTTTCAGATCGTCTACAACGTTGTCGGGCAGAGACAGATTGGCGGCGTTGTCGGAGCCTGGAGAAGCAGGCGTATTGCGACCAAAGAGAGAGAAGCGTGGAAGTCGGAAGCTCTTTGTCGGACGATCAGAAGGTGGAGTGACGGGTCGATCGCGGGTGTCAGACGAAGCGTAGGACAGGTTGGACGATGAGGAAGAGGATGCAGAGATGGTAGTAGATGGGAAGAGGATGCAAGGCGGGGTGGTCGAGGTTCTGGCGGGTGTAGTCGATTCCTTGTACTGAATAGTACCATGTGGTGGTGGAGAGGAGGACAAGACTAAGCTTGTGTGGGGCTGAGGCGTTTTCATGGCTCTAAACTAGCAACGAGCTTCTTCGCCATGCCATGCTACACAGTCAATGACCGGCGGGTACGAAACTCCGGTAGGTAGCTGTTGAGTAGAAGGATGGCAGAATGAGAAGCGAAAGGGATAGGAGATGAGCCGCACAAACAACGGCCCGGCGTTACTGAGAAGAGGGACCCGTAACTTCGGATGACGGTGTACAAGAGGTAGTTGTAGAGGAAAGGCAAAGCCGTGGGGCGAGAGTAGCAACAAGGGTCACGCCCAAGTGACGGCAGTCAAATTTTTGGCAGACGTCTATGCGAATAGGAGAGGGAGGGAAAGCGAGAGAGGCTATGACAGATGGATGGAAAGCAAGAGCACACACAGGACCAGCGAGTGTGTATGGTACATTTTGTTACGACTCCTGATCCACGGAGATGAGGTCCGAGCCAGACATCAGGAGGTTCCTGCCCACAGAAAGTATGAGAAGCGATTCAACAGAGTGTGAAGGCAAGCATCATGTGGTCAGGGTGCTGGTGTGCATGGAAGCTACATCCAGAACCAGAAGAGAGATCCTTGGCATAAGAGAAACATGCGAGACAAGGCCCGGACAAGCTGAGGCCACAGTCTCTTGGACGCAGATCACATGAAGTCAGGGTTCAGATTGGCTTGTCACTGTCACACTTTGTGTCCACCTTTTCCTTTACGAAGAGTCCAAGGACTTCGTAAGGCGGTATGAGCGAGCGAAAAAAAAACAGAGACAGAGTGTGAGTGATTATGATTCGGAACAGGATGGGCTGATGCAGCGGCAATAAAAAGCTGCACCACCAAACTCGAGCCGGGTCCAAAGTTCCGAAGCAGCACACCTGCAGAAAGGAGAAAAGGAGAATCAAAGAATGGAAAAAATCAAGCAACTGTCAATCTTCACTGCAGCTCGTCAGTATACAAAAGCAGCGGCAAGCAAGTCCAAAGGCGTTAATCTGTTTTTCACAGTCCGCTTTCAACAAGGCACGCCGCGGTCCCCTTTCCCTCGGACCCTCTTTCTCTTTTTCCTCCCTTTTCTGTGTCTGGGATGTCTCAAGTGCGTTGGACCTGGAAATGGTCAAAGGAGGGTCAATTCACCACCCAGCAGAAGCATTTGTTCCCAACTCCGCTGTGGCCTTGCAGCGGCAGCGGCTGTATGCTTCATCAGGCCGTTCTTGTGACAGTGCCCACCTTCCACGGTACCTTAGCTCCGTGCAGCTACCCTCGGGATTTGGTAACCTGGTGTTTTGGTGCATTGTCAGCTAAGCTTCAACTTACGCCACGGCAGGCGGGCCTAGCTCTTTTGTTGTTGGCTGCACAGGTTGATGGCTTCACGAAGGACTGGCCAGCATGAGAGTCTGAGGTCATCGACCATCTATGCCCCCACACATCGAGGTAAGGCCGTTGAGTGGCAGATCAAGAGACAGATGTTTACCATCACTAGTCAGAAAGCAATCGAGCTCAAAGAGCCGCGGAACGCTGGTTCCGTGTATGCGACGTCAGATTTTGACACTACAAAAATCCACGATCCTCTCGGGTCCCAATTCCCGTGGAGCTGCAGACTTCTTTTTTTGCCTTTCTCGTTCTCTTTCTGTTTCGCGTGTCCTGTCGATGCCATGGTGTGCCTTGTGTCTGGGCCTTCTCGCAGCTTGTGCACTGTCTCGAGTCTATAGCCGAGCTCTAGCACGCATTTTCTGTGCGTTTCATGCTTTTGTGTTGCAGTCGTGCCATGTTGCCTCGCTACCATCGAACTTGATCCCGTGGCCAAGCAACCCAGCAACCAAATTCTTGCAAGTCGAGGCATGGCCAAGCCCATGTCCGCGGAAGATGCCATGCACCGACCCGGGTGATCATTCCTCCGAGCACACTTCGTTCGAGACCAACACGGAGAGGATTGACGAAGCGTTCAAATGGGACCGTGACACTCGACGTCGAATCAGCTAGCTTCAACGTTAGATCCTCGCTTGGGCCATTGTTTGCATTAGAACGCTTTCCCACCATTTAGCCTCGATGAAGAGCAGGCAGCCAACCGAGTCGAAATGAAAGACGGGGCAGGAACCCGTTTTACCGCCAGCCCGCCTGTCCCTCGCTTCTGAGGCGTGGTGGGAATTAACGTTTCTCACGCGAGCCTTGTTTCCGCGCAGCCTTGCGCCCACTTCTGCTTGAACCCACCGCCTTTTTGCAAAGAGGCGTTTCTTCTCTCCCGTGTCCCTTCGTGCCGCCTCATCACGCTCTCGACCTTGCAAATCTCCTCGCTCTATTTCAAGAAGATGGCTTTCGCTTGGCGAGCAAGGGTGTCGTACGAGCAAGCTGCTCCTTTCTTTGATGATTTCGTTCCACGAGCCCACACTCCGGGCCTGCTTGTCGGTGGGACGAGTCGTGTCAGCAAAGATGTGATTTCAAGACACGCGTCGGTTTAACTACGGGTTACAGTACTGCGATTTTAAAGTTTGCCATGTGCGATCGCGGTTGGCTGGCTAAGATTTTGCTGCTGCAGATTCGAAACAGCGTTGCGCATCACTTCTTGGCGCTCACATAATGCCGAGGTCACTGATCATCTGTCAGCGCAGATAAGACCGCCGGCTGTATCGAGAAGCTACATTCAAGGCAAAGCTCGATCGAGAATGCACATTCTTCTCGGCGACTCGGAGAGAAAGACCAAATGTCCAAGATCTGAGATCGCAAGTCAGACTTTGATCGCGATCCGAGTTTGGAATCGTCCGATTCACTGTCCGAAATCGAGAGCCCAATGAGCCGTCAAACAACGCAATATTTGCTGTCCCTTTGTCCTGTCTTGTTGTCCACATTCGAATGGTGGGGCAGTGGGTCTCCTCACCTCTGAATGCATTACCATGAGCTCGTGCTGCACCTTCACAGCACGGCACACAAAGGAGCTCCCTTGCGAAGCGGAAGCAGCTTCATCTCAGCGGTGCAAGGGAAAGGTGCTAGCGAAGTATAAGCTTTGACAGCGAGCATCGCCATTGTCGACGCGCCTCTTTACGCGCTGCAAGACAAAGGGCAGTCGACTTCCTTTGTCTCACACGATGCACGGCGCAGATCGCTCTTGGTGATGCATTGAAGCGTTGGAGGCCCCTTTCAGACGAGCTTGAGTCTGTCGAGGTTGAGCTGGTAAGGAGTGAAAGGAGCACCACTCGAGAAAAGACTCGAGTCGGTCACTACTCGTCCATGCTCCTCCATCTCATACTCGTTTCCTGCAAATCTTGTTTCTATACATACATAATCGTTCTTCACAGAAGCGTTGCAGAGTCGGCAATCCTCCATGATAGCAACAAAAGTCGCCAAGCTGACCTTCTTAGGGCTCGACGCCCTCCGAATCGTCTCGCTGGTCGTCATCATTCTCGTCTTCACCACACTCATCATGGGCCTTGTCGAAGACATACGAGACTATCACAACGACGAAATCATGGACGAAGCCCAAACCGACGACTGCGCATACGTACCCGGCACCTCCATCCCAATGCAAACGTGGGGCATCTTCTGGGTTGAACTCCATCGCGCGCTACTCATCATCGGCGTGGTCGCGCTCTTCCTCGCCGAGCTTAGCTGGCTCGGCATCTCGCGTCTTGAACAAGCAGCTCAAATTTGGTTCCCCGTTCTCAGTCGTGCGCGCGGCTTGGCTGCACTGGGATGCGTACATGTCGTTATTGCAACGTCCATTCTCAGTCACTACCTCGATGAATTCCCACTTGTCGTAAGCTGGATGATGTTTGTCATTGGCATGCTGTACGTCTGTCTTGGGCTGGCATTCCATGCTCACCCACTTAAAGATGGACGTAGTTGCTTCTCTCAGAAGCGCGAGCAGTTCGTCAAGGGCCGCAATCAAAGCTATGTATACCGCTCCTTTGGTCGCGAGAAGAACTACGGCGCTACAACTAGCACCGAAAAATCTTCTGCAATCTTGCGCAAACTCTTCAAACGCAAGACCGCTTCAGGGAAGACAAGTAAACAGCCTGTATCAATCAACGCTACCTTTCCCTCCCTCGAAGCCGAATCGCACAAACAGGTACTCGCTGATAGAGCGCGTAGGGCGGGTCATCGTCGCAAAACATCTAGCGTCGCTGTGGACATGACTTCGCTCCAAGCCGATCGTTCATCGATCACACGAGACTTTGTCTTGAACGCAGTCGCGGGTGTCGTACACGAGCGCGAAGGTCACAAGCAACAAGAGAGCGACGAAGGCGCTTGGGAGCTTCAACACATTAACAACAAGCGACGAGATAGCGAGGTCAGTGACCAATCGTGCAGTGTAGCAAGTGTTGCTAGCAGCACGCAGATCCGTATCGGTGGATATACGTCTTACGAGGCTGCTCGTGCGCGTGAGAGAGCACGAAGACGACGTGCAGCTGCCGTAAATGGAGGGCCTCCGGCGAACGGTGGGGAGCGCAACTACCCGCCACCAGCAAAGAGCACGGGTAAGAGCGCCTCGAATGCCAAGCAGAAGATGAAGAGCGTCAGACGAAGGAGTTTGGCATTGGTCAACAGCGCCCGTAATCGCTTGAGTGCTGGAACGGCGTCTGCGTTGGCCGCGAGAAGACGCGGCATCCCCAACCCGGAAACGGATGTGCTGATCGAGTATATCGACGATCATGAGACTCCTCCGCCAGTGCCTCCCTTGCCGGCTTATCATCAGGCAGCAAGGACGACCGAGGGCGTCGATCTTCCTGTAGCTTCCCGTTTCACTCACGATCATACTGTGTAGATATTTTTCCATTTCGCTTCGCTATACAACATCTCAGCCCGTACGCCGTTGATTGGACGCCCATAGGCGATTACGCTCGGGTGCAACGGCTGTGTATGCAGAGAAAAAGAACAGAAACGGTATGTATTGACAGGGTTTGAGGAAGTGAAGCAAAAAGAATTCATTTCGTGACAAGAGTGGGGTTCGAACCCACGCCCGAAGACGACGATTAGAATATCATCTCGAAAGATAACCTGAACGTCGCGCCTTAACCACTCGGCCATCTTGCCTAACATCGTCAGTGCTGAGCAAATTATGCGTATATATAGGCTTTCGTAATTGCAAACATTTTGTTGAATTGCCCTCGCCATTGATTCTGCCCCGAACTTGTTCTTGACGCTCGAGGCTCGTGCCAATGCGCTTTTCCAGCAGGACCATGCAACGAGGCGTTGGTGGCTTGGCATGCAAGGCATGCCAGGGCGATCAATTGGTTGACACCTCTCACAAAGCTGCGGCGTAGTATGAGCTGCAACGCGGTGCCAGAGATATGCGTGTGATCACGTTGACCCAGCGACTTTGCACCTGCTCCACTGTGCACCATAATGTCAGCCCTGGGGCGTTCGTCGTGACGTAAAGCACTTTACATTCGCGATGATCTTCAAATGAACATGCCACAGGAACGCGAATGCCAAGCGAGGTGCAATGGCGAACGAACACGACAAGATGCCAGCGCGTTGACTAGAACCCCAAAGCAAGAAAGAGCTCAAATAGCAAAAGTGCCTTTGTCAAAGGTGATCTGCACGCCTGCATAGTCGCCGTCCATGCGTGAGAATCGAATCGCTTGAAAACGTTGCACGCAACTTCCCCACCCTGCTTGATCCTGCCAACCG
>JAXQGJ010000435.1:0-15892 GCA_037039655.1 Pseudozyma sp. M118-08B | reverse complement strand
CCCCTCTTCTTCTTGTTCTTCTCCTTGGTGAACCCTTTGCCCCTTGTAACGATGAGGTCCTTGCTTGCACGTGCACCGTATTCGTCACCAGTCACACCAGCTTTACCGGCATACGACATGTCCTTCATTCCTTCGTGGAGGTAGGTGACTTGATCAGCCTTGACTCGTTGGAAAGGAGTGTTTTGTTCGTTAGATTTGCGCGCTGAGCCTGAGGCAGAGGGAGCGGGACGGGAGGGCGTGCTTGTGCTGGAAGAGGCGATGGGAGCAGGTGCAACGACGGCAGGAGCAACGACGACAACTTCTTCGGTCTTCTGACGCTTAGCAGGAGGACCTCTAGGAGAAGGGGAACTGGAGCTGGAGTCGCTACCACTGCTGCTGCTGCTGCTGCTGCTGCTGCTGCTGCTGCCAGAGGAAGAGGAGCTATCGCTGTCACTGTCGTTGCTCGAGTCAGAGCCGGACTCGGAGGATGAGTCGCTATCGCTGCTATCTGAGTCGTCGGAATCGGAAGAGCCCGAGCTGCTGCTGCTGTCGTCATCGCTGCTGTCATCGGAAGAGTCGTCACCATCATCCGCTGGAGCTGCAACAGCAACAACAGTTACAGCTTCCTCCTTGTCCTCTTCATCGCTGGACGAATCCGAATCCGAGTCAGAGCCAGAGTCCGAGTCAGAGTCAGAATCCGAGTCCGAGTCGGAATCAGAGTTGGAGTCAGAGTCGTCCGAAGAAGAGTCCGAGTCCGAATCCGAATCGTCCGAGTCCGCTGCCTTGGGGGCCTCGACCACCTTGACCTTCTCAACTACAACAACCTCGTCATCTTCGCTATCATCGTCGCTGTCATCGGAGTCAGAGTCGGAATCGCTCGACTCATCATCACTATCCTCGTCGCTATCACTGCTCTCGTCATCGCTATCGTCCGAATCAGAGCTCGAGTCAGACTCAGAAGAGGAACCTGCTTCGCGCTTGCGCTTGTTGGTAGTAGCAGTCGCGGTAGCGATAGGGTCGACAGTCGAAGCGGATGTGGGAGTAGCGACGCCTCTGCTTGGCAATTCTGCCTCTGCCTCATCCTGCGAATCGGAAACGACGGTGGAGGAAGCAACGTCATTATCCTGGTGGGGTGCGTCGTTCTTGGCAGCCTTGACCTTCTTGTCATCCTCGCTGTCCGAGTCGTCCTCATCAGTGTCATCGTCCGAGCTCGAATCGCTATCGCTGTCATCATCATCGTCGTCGGAATCGCTGCCGCTACTGCTGCTGCTGCTGCTGCTATCCGAATCTGAATCGGAATCAGAGCTCGAGCTGTCGGAATCAGAGCTATCCGAATCAGAGCTATCCGAATCACTCGAGTCGCTCGAGTCTGTGTCCTCATCCATCGGCTCCGGTGCCTGCGCAGCTGCAGTCACGGCCGCAAGACCAGGCCATGACCTTCTAGGTGAATTCCTTACATGATCCACGAGAGCCGAAGCAAGCGTCCTAGGAGCGGCGGGGGAAGAAGGCATCGAGTTGGCCAACTGTTGAGCTGCCGAGGGAGCATGTTGCGCGAGGAAAGCGTGGACAATCTGGAAGGTATCAGCGAGCGCTGCATCGGCTGATGGCGAAATTGAGTTGGGGTTGATTTGCGGCATCGTTGTTAGTGTCGATTGAGCCTTTGTGAACGTGGTGTGAAGTGTAGGGCGGATTGCGTCCGAGTCAAAAGGTCCTGACACGTTTCGCCTATGAACTGGCTGCGTTTAGAAGTGGTCGTGACGAGCAGGGTGGTTCAGGTTGGTGGGAAAGAGAAGGTCTCCTTTCAAAGAAAGATCTGTACTTCTTGGCAGCGCAACAACTTATAGCGGAGTGGCTAAAAACTTGGCCAAAGTAGCCAGACGTTGAATAGGGTTCACCGCCACCTTTGCTGGCTTTCTTCCCAGCGTGCTGCTCGCGGCTCAACCGAGCTGGAAAAAGTTTCGAAAAAGTGAACCCTGAGAAAGATAAAACTTTTTTTGACCCTCGAGCGCGCATTAGGATGTGTCACGCTTACATAAGACAGATCAGCTCTAGCAGCCCAACGCACGAATATGCCTCCACACCGCGATTCGGCGGACGGATCAGCCAAGCTTGCTATTCGGAACACTTTCGAAGAAGACCCCTCAACGACGACCATATACACGACCGGTTGGCGATAGCGAGCTCTTCTATTCCCCTTTCATCGACCGGAATTGACCGGAAGACAGACAAACCACAAACAAGGAGGTCGATCGCGGCGAACAAAAGCGATCATGTCGGATCAGGCATCGACCTCGGCTGCTCCCCCAGCAGCGGCGGGGAACGGTAACAGCGAGGCCCCACTTTCAGCATTGAGCACATCAACGTTGGGATCGGCACCCAAAAGGATACGACATCGAGAGGATCAGATTGAGTCTGCGTACGAGCTGCAACGTGTAAGTTGCTCCCCTCCTTCTTTCATTGGCTTTACTTGTTGATCTTCTTGGCCGAAGTGCACTACTGACGACTGCATTCGCTTTACCCTGATACGCCTCCGTACCGACAGAATGCGGCGATGAAAGGCGCCCTCATATACACAGCTTTGGGAGCATCCACCTGCTTTATGGCACACCATCTCTTTCCCTCCTTCCGACGTCAAACGCTCGCTCTGAAAGGATTCCTAACCTCTGGAGCAACGATTTTCGGCTTCGTAGTAGGTGCAGACACCGTTTTGCTCTCCCACGAAAGCCAGCAAAGGTCGGAAGAGAATATGGTGAGGAGTCGAGCAAGGGCGGAATTGGGGAAAAAGGGCATCGTGGCTAGCGAGAAGGAGATTGAGAAATGGAAAGACGAATATATCCAGACCAAGTTGGAAGAAAGGAGGAGGAGGAGGGAGGATATGTTGAGGAGAATGGAGGAGAAGGATGAGGAGGGGGCAAGCGGGGGGAGGAGAGCGGCTGCTGCGGGCACTTCTTCGTGATGGAAGGGTGTGGCAGAAGTGCAGAAAGAGAAATATAAACGTTGAACACAGCACAGAGTGAAAACTTCACCGGGACGATCGCGGGTGTGTGTGTGTCAGGGCAGCAAGAGTCTGTTTAGCGGAACGAGTACCAAGGTCAAGCACAGCCTTCCACACCATTGCACAAGTAGAAGGAGGTAATCAGATCCTAGCAGCTGTTATTGCGTGCCGCCTTGACCTACCCAACAAGTATCAGCATCGCTAGGTGAAGGGTATAAACTGGGCGCTCACCGCTCGAACAACATCCGTCCCTACCTCGCGCATCAGCAACAAATTCCTCGTGTCAATCGGATTCCTTTTCCTCCTCCTCCCCTCTTTACCCTCCTTTTCTCCCTCTGCATCAATCTTTTCCTGCCGCTCCACTAGCATCGACCAAGCTTTAAGGCTGACCACGCCGATCCCGAAACCTTTACCGTTCCCTAGCGAGTAGTCTCCATCGAGGACGGTGCCGATGGTGTTGTTCCAGTCGGCACTACGAATGTGCATTTCTTCCGGATCAAACGCTTGTGCTGTGTACTGGCTCCATACGTCGCCAGAGGTGATGCCCGACTTGTGCTTATTCGGTCCAGGAGCGGTGGAGGAGGCGCTTTGGCCGAGTTGCATGATCTCACACCGACGGTCGATGAGAGATTTGAGGTGGGCTTTGTCCATCTTTGCCAGCCCTTCCTCTGCGGCGGTGCGGTTGACAACGAGAGCAGGATGATCGGTCGAGTCCAAATGATGTATCCATGCAAGGTGATCATCGAAAGAAGGGGCGAGCATGAGACTGCTAAGCGGCATGACGGTGCCTTTGCGAATGGCTTGAAGCTTGACTGCGACCATGGCTGTTGGGAGATGAGAGGCCGACAGTGCAGATTCTGACGAGACAGTTGCGATGTTCAGGTCGGGTCGTGCGACGAGCCATGGCAGCGCAAGGTTGCTTGGCGCCTTTGCGGTGAGGTGCGGATGCGTCTTGCCCAACAGCCGTTCCGAGTTGCTAATGATCCACTCCCAACAATGTGAACCACCAAAAGGGTACGGTTTAGCTACACCAACTCTGTCCCGCGACAACTTCTTCTCCACCGCCTCCGTCGAGTGACCCTGCACAAAAGCCTGCCAGTCCTTATGCGATGCAAACAGATACTCTGTACGTTTGCCCTTTGGTCTCCTGCTCCACTCTTCTTGTCTTGCTAGCGCCTTTTGCTTCTCGCTTACGGCGTACGCCTGCGTGCCAAGCCAGTTGTGTGGGTAGCTAAGCATGCTTGCTTCCGCTCCGTCCCTCCGCGTATTGTTGCTCGCAGAGGATAGAGCAGCAAGCTCAAGTCGCTGATGCTTGAGCTGATGTTGCCCGAGCACACGAGCTCCACTTGAGGCACCCGATTGATGTGTAGCGACAAGTGAGAGGAAGAATGCCATTCCCCAACCACGTGGTACGATGAGTGTATACCGGTCCATCTGCGGTTTCTGCACCAGCCGGTCACGTATGACGACGACCGGGATGACGTCGTCTCGAGAATCAGGGGTCAAGCGAGCGCCCGGTATACCGTTCATTGCTCTTCTGGAGTCAATCTCTCCTTTGCTGAAGCGTGGAGGTGCGGCACCGTGCCAGAGTAGCTCATCGTTCTGCACGATTGCGAATTCGGATGCGGATGCTTCTTGCTTGCCTTCAGAGCCTGTAGAAAGTGGCTTAAGCTTCGGTGGGTATGATAGACGCGGATCATTGACGCGCACTTCGACCATCGATGGTTCGCTATTCTTCCTGTTCTGGCCGAGGATAGTGCGCAGGCTCGCCTCATCAGCTTGCTGCCCATCACCGCGATGCACCTTGAGCACGCTCTGCAATAGTGGAGCAGCTCTCGGCCCGATCAGCTCGAAGATATTGTAACCTTGCTTTCGCTTGTGCTCGGTCTGATCGTCCAGCGGTATTGCCTCCTTTGCAGATACATCTGACGTTTCCACTGCCATCGCATCGTCGTCCTTGGCGCTACCACTTCGGAACGCCTGCCGTCTGCGTTTGCGCTCCAGCTTCGATGTGGAGCTGTCCTTTCCTCCGGCAGCGAGCCACGGATCGGGTGCAGAATCAAGTTGAAGCGCATATGCTTGTGATGCTTGCGGTTCAGGCCTGCACATATTGAAAAGAGCGTTCTTGGCTTCATCGACCATCTTGATGTCAGCACCTTTGAGAGCGCGACGCATATGAAGATCCGCGGCTGGGTGAACGAAGATCAGGGCTTCTTTGCAGTCATAATCGAAGGTGCCGAGCTTGAGTGATGGTCGTTTGAATCGGCGTTTTCCAGCAAGAACGACAATACGTACGGGAGCTAAAGCAGCGTTAGCACTAGCGTTGGAGGTGCCAGTCGTGCTGCCGCTCGATTGTGGATCCGCTTTCTTTTGTACGAGCACTGTGTCAACGACTTGATTCGATTTGACCAACTCTGACGGCTCGAGCTCCAACACTTTCGCAAGACCAGTATCAACAAGAGCTCGATGCAAGTGAGTCGTCAAGGCTGACTCTGTGCCCTCGTCAGAGCTATCTTCGGACACAAGCAACCTAACGCCAACTCGAAAGACAGAAGTATAACTGGCATCGTGCACCGTCACGTATTCTTTTGCGCTTCTCCAGCTCGCTTTGTGACTCTTCATCATCGTCGTCTCTGGCAAGACGAAGCCCCATCTTCCATAGTCATTGCCTTGATCTCTCTCTTTGCCCTTGCCCTTTTCCGTTGTCATCCTGAATCGCTTTGCATGCCAAAGATGTGTTTCAAGCCAACGCCTTTGGGGATGTGACGCACGCTCAGCGAGTTTCTTGCGCCTCAGAATTGCTCGGATGACGCCATGGCTTGGCAGACGCTTCCTGATGTCAGATCGAGTGCGGGCTTGTGTTGTGCTGCTGCGAAGCTCTGCTAACGCCTTGGATCGTAGACGGGACGGTAGACGGAGGAGGTTGTGAGAAGCTGCGCGACGACGAGCGTGGCGCGGTAGAAGCTGCCATGGTCTGGTTGTGGTTGCCGACTTGGCGGACTTGATCGATCGCAAAAAGCTCTGGATCTGGAAAGCGCGAGATGATGCAAGCGATTCCAGCTCGACACTGGTCGGGAGACCTGAAGCGCCTAAGGAGAACTGTCCAGGTACAGGTGTCGAAGTCTTGGAGGCTGTACGTGAGCTGCTTGCGGAAGATGCGGCTGCCGAGTTGTGCTGAGTCTCGATGAAGCGAGCGGTATGAGCACGCTCTTGCTTGCGTCGCTTCCAGTTCTGACCTCCTACATCTGGAGCCGCCCCAGCTTTTGAGGTTGAAGTGCCCGAAGCCGCTGGCCTCTTTTGAGCCGGCATGACTTGCCGCTAGCGCTATCCCTGCTGCCCCTCGTCCACTCCGCCCTTTGCGGTAGTGCTGCTGCCGTGTGAAATGATGCTGTTGATCGACGGATAGTGCTGATGGTGGTAGATGCGAAGTGTGGAACGCTGAGCCCGTTACCGTTGAGAAGAACATGGCTTGGCTGTTCGGATCTTCCAAAAAATCAAAATTCAAGGTGGAGAAAGAGCAGAGCCAAGTCAAGGGTCCAATACAAGCTCATAATACGGCCGACAGTCCAGTCGCGTGGCTTTGAAGGCCAAGGGAAGGCGAGACGCACAGGGCAGCCGAGCACGGGCAGCTTCAGAAAGGAGTGCTTCGTACACACACATACAACACACTCTCTCACAAAGAGACACACAGACACACACATCTTCCTAAACAAAGCTCAAAAATCCCAATTTTACTAAAACGATCTCCGAGCGTCATCCTGCAACACTTCCCACACTCTGCTCGTCATCGTGACGCGACCTCCATCTCAAACCAACACTCACACGATACCGACCACCTATACACCTCGCCTTTGTTAGCCAGCTCAGTTCTGGCATTCATCGCCATCTCGTCGTTCGTGTTTGGTCCATCCAATTTGCAGTCTCGGCCTCATCAGTCGACACTGACGCTGGCAAATCGCACCACATCTCGGCAAAACCTGACGAAACATGGCATCAGCACAAACAGGTGGCCTTCAAAGGCGAAGAGGAGCCGGAGCAGCCTCTTCTTCTGCTGCAGGACCAAGCACTTCAACGCATCGACTCGACGATGACGAATACAACCCAACATCCCGCACCAATTCTCCCGCACCGGGAGGATCTTCCACCCCTACCTCTTCACGCAATCCCGCCGGTATCCCTGCCTCAGCGTACGGCTCGCGCTCAGCCACCGGCTCTGTCACCACCTACGACGAATCAACAGGCCACCGCGTTGCTTACGACCCACGCGATCTTAATGACGAGAAGGAAATCGGCGAAAACCCACGCCTGACCCTGATGGAAGAGATCCTCTTGCTCGGTTTGAAGGACAGACAAGGCTACCTTTCGTTTTGGAACGACAACATCTCGTATACGCTTCGAGGATGTATCTTGATCGAATTGGCGCTGCGTCGTAGGATTGCCATTACGAAAGATCCGATGCGCAAAAGGTTCAGCTTAACCGAGAGGATGGTCGACGTCATCGATGGTAAAATGACAGGCGAAGTGCTGCTAGATGAGGCACTCAAAATGATGAAGACGAGCGAAAGGATGTCCGTTGCACAATGGGTCGACTTGATGAGCGGAGAGACATGGAACGTCATGAAGATCGGCTATCAACTCAAGCAAGTGCGAGAGCGCCTAGCTAAAGGCCTCGTTGACAAGGGTATCTTGCGAACCGAAAAGCGTAACTTTTTGCTCTTCGATATGGCGACACATCCGCTTAACGATACGAGTTGCAAAGATGCGGTTTTGCGGCGTGTCCTCACGCTCTTGACGTCCAACTCTCCCACAGTGCATGCGAATACTTTCTACAAGGAGGATGCTTCGTCGAGTGGTCGACCGGTAGCATTGCGCGTTACGAGAGCGCTGTGTTTGCTGTGCTGTTCGTTCTCGGCCAACGTACTCGAGAATGCGTTGAACCACCTTTCGTATGAGGCGAGGGAATCGGCGTTTCAGAAAGCAGATGATATCTTGGAAGAGTTTTCAAATTGGCCCATGGCCCCAAGCTCTGGGTTGGCAGGTGGTGGTGTAGGTGGTGGATCGGGGGCGGCGTTTGGGCAGGCGGGGGTTCCGACTTCGCTTTCTTCGAATGGGCCGAGAGGTCCAAAGGCGAATGGAGGGGCGAGGATTGGGGAGGGAAGTATGATCAATGAGAGAAGTTATGACGAGGGAGCGGTGGGTGCTTCGATTCCGGAATTGGCAAAGGCGTTGCAGAAGGAGTTGGATACCGAGGCGGATGCGTTCATGTTTGAGTGTATCGCGGCGGTGCTTCATGTGCTCAGTAGGATGGATTCGCTTTTGTAAGGCGGCAGCATTACGCTTTCGCTTCGGGACCCGGTCCACACGAGTCATCTCATCACATCACGTCACGTCACTTCGCAATACATGCATGGTCATCATTGAAAGATGTTGTCAAGGTATGCTCAACAGATGTCCAAGAATTGCAAAAGAGAGAAAAGTACAAGTATGATCATGAGGAGGCTGAGGTCTAGACCGACATCATATCATCATCCTCATCGACGGGCTCTTCCAGCATCTCGCCTCTCGCTGTAGCTGTCAGTAACTCCCTCCGAACCTCTGGCGAAATACCGTCGTGCTTTTGCACTCTCAACAGATCCAACAATGCCGATTTCTGATCCGGCGTCAAGTCCTGCTTATATCTCTGCGCAAACACCAACATACTCTGATGCCACAACACTGGCATCCTCCTCTCCCTTGTGATCTTGTCCAATTCCACACCGGAGTTGGGCTCGGCAAAACGAAGGTAGTGGAAAACCAAGCTGTCTACCACCTTATACGGCAGAGCGTACTTCTTATCGAGAAGCACTCGGATGAAGAGGGAGGTGGGACCGGAGTATTCCATCTCGGCCAATCGGAGGAGGGCGGCAGCAGAGTGCAAGACGGGAATCGAAACTTTGGCGAGCACGGAAGAGACGATGGCTGCTTCTTTGAGGGTTAGGGTGCCGGATTCGCACATGGGGAAGAGAAAGCCTTTGAAGAATGCAGCTGGTTTGTAGATGGCTTTTTTCATGGCTTCGTATGTTTGGTAGGACACTTTGCCGTCGTCTTGAATCTCGTCTCGCACTTTGTCGAGGAGGACGAGCTCGTAGAAGCGTTCCATCTGTTCGGCTTTCATGGTGGGAACAAAGATGCGGACGGCAGCGAGAGTGGCGTGAGGAGTCCAAGAGGCGGGGTCGGTAATGTAGAGGATCGACTCCCATGCTGGTAAAGAGGGGACAATTTTGAAGGCTTTAGGCAAAGGACCGGATTTGTAGCGCGAGAGAAGCTCACCCACTTTGCGGTAGACTTCAATGACTTTGGGGTTGATACCGGGTGGCATTCTTCGCTCTTCGATTTCCTGTTGCGTGGGACCATCGCCAGCTGCTTCGGCTGCTTCGATCTTCTCCATGATGAGGTCGGCGAGGGTCTTGTTGCCTCGTCCACCGCCATTGCCCATGTGGGCGTCCTCCTCGACCTCTTCGTCATCGCCACGGTGCTCGGCTTCGAACTTGTCAAGAAGAGCACGATCCGAAGGATCGATTTCGAGGTTGGCATCGTAAGAACTCCATCCACCTGCACCCATCTCTGCTTCATCATCGTCGACCTCACCCAGATCATCCAGATCCGCATCTTCCTCATCCGAATCGTCGGGCATAGCTCCAGAACCCGAAGCTCTTGGTCCCTCGCTATCCCTCAATCCATTCGACGACGAAGCAGTTGCACCACTTGCCGTTGACGCCGCGGGGTTTTTCAACTCGTACTCCTCCCTTTCGATTTCCTCCTGCTGTTGCCTCGCGAGACGCAAAATATTCCTCGAGAGTTTGGGATCAATGTACTTCTTCTCCTTGTTGCCTCCCGATTTGCCGCCGGTAACCATTCCCTGAGGAGCAGCATACTGAGCTTGATCCTCTTCGTCGTCTTCAGCAGATTGCGGCTTGCCTTTGACCTTTTTGGATCGTCGACCGGGTGCAGAGACGAGACCGAACTTGGTGGTAAGTTGATCTTCTTGCAATTGCTGTGGGAGAGGGTTGTGACGTTTGCCGCCGCCGTTCTTCGCCAGCTTGGCTGTTGGGATACGAGGCATGGCGAACTAAACTCTCTTTTCCGCTGTCGGACCGTCGTTATTCGTTACTCGAGGAGGTGTGTAGCTACTCTTTTGGAGGATCGTACGGACAGAGATAGATGAGGTTGAGAAACGGTGTGTGTGTATGTGGGGAGCCTTGACCTCCCACAGCGGTATGTGTGCAGGCAAAGGAAAATTCTCAAAATTTGAACGTCTGAGAACCCTGTGAAGAAAAAAGTGTAGCCAGACTTCCGAGTGCCGAGCGTGCTTTCAGCCCGTTATGTTAGCTCCTCACAGTACACAATTAAATAGAATCCGGCATTTACGCTCGGTCTTGGACGCGTTGTCCAAGCGTCGATTCTTCACAAGTCTAATTTTCCGTGATGTCGAAAATCGCAGAAACGGCGCAGCAGCACGACGGCTCGCTTGGACTCAGCAGCCACAACCACGCGCCTAAGCAATCTCTGCCTCCTGATAGAGTCTAACGAGCCAAAGCTCAGGGATAGGCTGTCACACGCATCTGATTCTCGAAGCAGAGCAGCAGCAGCAAACCGGGTCCGCCGCTCAACCATTATTGCCCCCTGACACGACACACACACAATTGCGCTCTCTTGTTCAATCCCCGCTCTTCCGTCCTTCTGCCATGCCCCCAAATTCGACTTTTTACCTTTTTACGAGCTTTTTCTTTTTGTCGTGTAAAATCCATTCTGGCATGGCTTGCATCTCTCTTATTCGCTAGACTACTTTTGCCGAACGTCGGTCGCCAAGCAGAGCGCAACGCTCTCGTCTCTTTTTCGGGCAAGAATCCGGCCAAGGTCAATTTTACCGTGGGCTCAGAAGGGCGCGTGTTCAAGCCCAAAAGAAGAGCGGCGGTAGCGATCCAGCGATCTGTGCTCAGACACATCCGCATCTCACATCCGGCAGAGAGCGCTCATTCCTTTTCGCAGGTTTGCTTTCTTTCCTTCCACCCACATCCGCGTCTATCTCCTTTTCAACATCACACCTCACTGTATCGCATCGCATCACCCTATCTTTCTTCCAGCCTACACTCGGCTCATCTATCCCTCCTCTTCTCGTCTCCCCATTTCACCGTTGCTGGCACGCTCATTCAATTCATTGCCAAGATCACATTCGCCAGGCCTTACGTCCAGATCGGCAATCACGAAGCACTGTCACGTGTGGATCCGCTCGAATCGTGCATCCATCTTCTTCTTCGCCTCGATCATCGGCATCGTATTCAGACCTACGCTCTGCGACCACGCTTGCAACAGGCCCACATCGCAATCTGAGAGGTACATTCGCCTATTGTGATCATCCATCCGCGCTTCGATACAATCAAAAAGGCATCAAGCTTCGCTTCCTAGCTCGTGACAGCACCTGTGTACGACAAAACGACCGCACAGATCAGCTTCGAGCGTCTCATCTGATCACCATTACCTCGACATAGCACGGCATATCAAATCTTCCCCTAATGTACAATCATCGATCCATTGTGCCCTCGGCCGGCTCCCAGGGGCCACCCGCTGGCGTGCCCCCCCCTGGTCCAGGTGGTGCCGGTCCTTCCTCAGCAGCTGCCGCAGCCGCCGCCGCTGCAGCACAAGGAGGTCCGCATCCTGGAGGTCCCGTAGCCGGTGGTCCAGGTGGGCCAGCACCTGCCGGTCCACCAGGCGCTTCAGCTGGTCCTCCCGGCTCAGCTCCTCCTGCCGGTGCCCCTCACACAAGCTCAGCGAGACTCGCCGACTTGCTCGACTTTGTCCGACATGAGTTCGACCTTCTCGGCAACGACACAGCACAGTTCAAGGCGCAACGAGACGAGATGGAACACCGTGTAACACAGCAGATTAGCGAAGTCAACATGATGCAAAATCACTTTTACGAGCTCGAGAAGCGTCACACTCAGATCATTCAACAGTAAGTTGCCATCTCTTATACTCAGAAGGATCATCTCTTCGTTCTCGCTTGCGGATTTACTGACCCACGCCTCCTGTCCGCTGCTCCACCCTTGTAACCCACAGATACGAAGAAGAAGTCAAGCGTCTGCGTAGCATCCTCGACTCCAGAGGTCTTTCCTCAGAGCATGGCGCAGCTCCAGCGGCTGGTCCCATGAGCGGTCCACCTCACCTTCCCGCATCCGGTGCTTCCGGTCCTTTGCCCATCGCCTCTGCTGGTGGGCCACCTCCTCCCGGTGGTCCTGGCGGTCCCGGTTCGGCAGGCATGTTCGGTCCTAACGGCAATGGTTCTGCCCCAGGAGGTCCCGGCTCAGAGTACGGTCGTGGTCCCAACGGTTTCGACCGTGAGCGAGACCCAGCGCGTGGTCCAACACCCGTCGGCAAAGACGCCAAACGTATGCGCATCGATGGTCCCGGCTCGCACTACAGCGGTCCTCCCAGCCCAGGTGCGGAACGCGAGCGCGACTGGATCAAGAAGGAGGAGCGAGATCGTGCGCCTCGTGATGAAAAGTGGGACAGGGATACCCAGCGTGGCGGAGGTCCTCCTCTGGGACCCGGTCCCGCACAGTCGCCGCACGGAAACCCACCTCTTCCGCCACCCAACTCGTACAATCGCGACATGCAGCACCGTGATGCCAGGGACCGTGAGCGCGCTGCTCCAGGTAGTGAACGTCCCGGAGAGGCTCCACAAGGTGCTGATTCGCCCGGCGCCGCTGCCGCTGCCGCTGGTAATGTCTCGCTTGCGAGCTTGAGCGATATGGACCCCGATGAAATTCCAAAGGATCTCAAGAAGGAAGGCCCCGATTGGCTCGCCATCTTCAACCCCAAAGTCAAGCGAACACTTGATGTCAACCTCGTTCACACCTTCCTCCACGAGAGTGTCGTCTGCTGCGTCCGTTTCTCTGCTGACGGCAAATACCTCGCTACCGGATGCAATAAGTCTGCGCAGATCTTTGACACCAAGACGGGAGCCAAGACGTGCGTTCTCACCGACCAGAATGCCAATTCGAAAGGCGACCTTTACATCCGCAGTGTATGCTTCAGCCCGGATGGCAAGTGTTTGGCAACGGGTGCGGAGGACAGGCAGATCAGGATTTGGGATATCAAGTCTAAGAAGGTCAAGCATTTGTTCTCGGGTCACAAGCAGGAGATTTACTCGTTGGACTACTCCAAGGATGGTAGGATCATCGCTTCTGGTTCCGGGGACAAGACGGTGAGGATCTGGGATGTGGAGAATGGTCAATTGTTGCATACGCTTTACACTTCGCCTGGTCTCGAACATGGTCCTAGTGAAGCCGGTGTTACATCCGTCAGTATTTCCAGCGATAACCGCTTGGTTGCAGCCGGAGCGCTCGACACGTTGGTACGCGTATGGGACGCTCAAACGGGCAAGCAATTGGAACGTCTTAAATCGCACAAAGATTCCATCTACTCGGTCTCGTTCGCACCCGACGGCAAATCTCTCATCTCTGGTTCCCTCGACAAAACTCTTAAACTCTGGGACCTCACCGGAACCGCAAAAGCAGTCCAGGAGAATAGGGCAGAAGAAAAAGGTGGCCACGCAAATTGCGCCACCACTTTCGTAGGTCACAAGGATTACGTCCTCAGCGTAAGCTGCAGTCCTGACGGACAATGGGTAGCCTCCGGATCCAAAGATAGGGGGGTGCAGTTTTGGGATCCTAAGACGGCTCAGGCGCAATTTGTTTTGCAGGGTCATAAGAATTCGGTGATTGCGATCAACTTGAGTCCAGCGGGCGGATTGTTGGCTACGGGAAGTGGAGATTTCAATGCCAGGATTTGGAGTTATGATCGCATCCCTAACTGAAAAGCCAACCATCGGCGACCCATCATCTATGACCAACCCAAAACAATTTTACGCTTCCACCTTGGCGTTTCTTTCTGTAGCATGGTCCCGGCTTTTGTTTCTGGCCTCTTTTTTTCGGCTTTTCTCATCTTGACTTGTTTGCTTCTCTCTCTACTATGTAATTTGATATGACTCTCAAACCTTGACCCATTCATGTCCGATCAAGGTGTGGATTCCTTCACGTCAAAGCACAGCTGAATAGAGACACTAGCCACTCTCGCCGATACACACTCAGATTTGTATGTGGAAGATTGTAAACATTGTCCCGAAAGTTCATCGTTATCGTGAAAAGGTCATTACATTTTACAGCGTTCTCATCGAGTAGCTTTACCCAACACCTCTCGAACCAGAACAAATCCAACTCCCGCTCCTAGGCCAAGCATGTATGCCGGAATAGCGCCGATACTGAGTAGATGCTTTTCGTGGTCGGATTCGGGTCGGCCGAGGAGGGCGTATAGGCTGAGTTCGTCTTCTTCTTCCGCTGCTTCGGTAGAGTTAGCCGTGGTGGTGAGGGGTTGGGCGTAATAGGGATTGAGAGAAGAGAGGTAGGAGGCCCAGTTGGAAGGTTTCCACCACCCTCCACTGGTCGTAGGGGGTTTGGCGGGGTCAGCAACTTCGAAGTGCTCGAAAGTAGCGCTTGAAGAAGACCTTTTATCTTTTGGCTGTTCAACGTCAACAGAAGCAAGAGCAGTGGCGGCGAGAACAGCGTCGAGAATCTCATCTCCCTCCGCATCCTCCGCCAGCTCGCTCTCCTCAACTTCGACAGGCGCAGAAAACATGTCGCGCAACCCACTTCCTCCCGCACCAGTACCAGAACGATAACTTGTCCCATTCTTAGTGCCACTGGTGGTGGTGTAGGAGTCCAACTGCTTCTCCAGATCAGTCATTCGTCGGGCCAGACTTTCGAATCTCTTGCGGTCGACAAGAACCATGGAGCGCTTCTTGATGCTACCCGTACCCGATGGGTGCGGTTCGAGGACTGTGAGAGGGACCAGCATTTGCGGTACCTCAGCTTCGTTTGTCGATGAGGTTGAAACAGATTCATCTGGAACCTCTGCAGAAGGCTGCACGGTGGACTCGTCGACATCGAGGGGTCCGGCAAGAGTAGGGACGGCAGCGTCAGCCTCAGGCGACTCTTCGTTCTGGTCAATGGACTCGGAAGGAGCGGAGAGATCTTCGGCAGGTCCGACAGCAAGTGTCATTGCTTCTGCAAGCTCAGCTGCGACATCGTCGATTACGTCGTCGGTTGGAGCGTCCGCGGCTATGGTAACGGCAGGTTCGGCGAAGGACTCTTCGATCTCATCCACAGTGATTGGCGTAGCCTCGGCCGGAACAGGTTCAGCTTCCACCGTCTCCTTATCAGTCTCGGCGTGAACCACCCCAACTTCTGCCTCTGCAGCAGCTGCAATGCCATCTGAGGTCTCTTCCAAAAATTTGGCTTCAAGGGCAGGTCCTGCTGCTGCATCGACCATCTCGATCTGTGCCTCGTTTTCTACCTTCGCCTCAGCCTCTACTTCCGTCTCCGCTTCCGCCGTGGCCTCGGCTGCCTCCAAAGCAGGCTTGATATCGCTCGACGTCGCCTGCTCCTCCATCTTGAACAGCGAAGACAGCCTATGCTGCAAAGAAGGCTTCCTTTGCCCCTCCTCTTCCACCTCCTTCGACTCCTCATCTTCATCCACCGCAGCCTGCGTCTCCTCTTCCTCCACCCTCGCCTCGCCCTCCATCTTCTCCAACCGAGCATGGAAAGCCTCCCCCTCAGCCTCGGACGCCACCCTATCCAAACCCCTCCTCCTGAACGTCCCCGGATTGCCAAACATACTCTTCGGCCTACCCTTCATCGAACCATCAAATACATTGCCGAGACTCTTTCGCGTTGATCCACGACCCAATGTTCCACCCCATCCTTCCTCGTCCCCGCTAGCACCACTCGTGTTGCCGCTGTTGCATTTTTTGCGGGACATAGCAGTGGCACCGGGTAGCGAAGCGAAAAGGTCGCTGTTGTCTCCAGCTTCGGCGGCAGAAGC
>JAXQGJ010000434.1:0-15919 GCA_037039655.1 Pseudozyma sp. M118-08B | reverse complement strand
GGAAGGTGGCTTCAGACCAGGTGTAGTAGCAGCAACGTCTTCCACCTTATCTGTGCGGTATGATGCATCGCTGTCCGCGTGCAAGCCCATGGGCGGCGAAGAATCTGGACCTGACGCATGGCGACGTGTAGTGGCAGAACGCAGGGATACGCCAAGATCCATCGAAGAGGGAGGCGTGAAGGATGCATCAAGGGCATATCGATATACGCATCCGAAGCCACCTTTGCCCAAGACTGCAGCATCGGCATCTCCGCTGCGGGCCATGCGAATGTAGCGGACCAACCGCTTACCACCCAAAGCAAACTCGAATGTAGCCGGTGGACCTTGTTGTCCATTCGAGGAAGAGGTTGCTGCCTCTGTCGCTTCACCCATGACTGCTATGACTTTGATGTGCGTGACGTAATGAAAGAGGCGTGACGATGAACTATGTCACGACGCAGTTCGCGAGTCCAATGGTCGGAAGCAGGTAAGTGCTGTAAAGCGATGTGTGAGGGAGCGGTCGCGATCGTGTTTGAGAATGCGGAAAGGTATCGAAAGAGGAAAGAGAATGTTGTGGAAGTCGGCCCGCCGTTGCTCCGCCCCTAGATATAGTGTAGCTGTGGGAATGATTGTTCTGGGTATCGATGAAGGGTGGCTGAGCGTTTGCTTTGCTGGCCTTGTTTTGAAGCCAAGAAGTTTCGGAGTGCGACGAGAGCAGATGAAGGCGTGGGTTATGAGTTTGTGGCGGTGAGTCAACGGTGGCACAGAGCATGAGAAACGCCGGATGGCCGAGAGCGTAAATGAAGGAGGGTAAATGCGTGACTTGAGTTGCTCGATCTTATTCAGCCCCTTGTTGGTGTATGACGATTGGTCGAGGTGGGAAAGCTAGCCAGTAGTGGGAGCATTCGGCGAAAGGGCTATCTGCAAATGCACTCCTGAGCCACGCCGTGCTGGGCCAGATTGAAGGAGATACGTGCGTCGAAGGCGAATGAAAAGGAATAGGAGGCGATGCTAAGCAACAATGAAATGCAGCTAAGAAAACGAGCGGAACCGGCTTAGCGTGCTACGTGAAGCGGGAGAAAGGATGCTAGACAAGCTGTGCAAGAGTGATCTGGTTGCCGCGTGAGGTGTTCCTCCTCCAGGGCGAGAGGCAGGAGTCGAGGTGGGCGAAAGAAGAGGAGACCGAGCTCGAAGTAGAGATGAAAGATTCGGGAGGACAAGCAACGAGCTCTTATGCTCGCCTAGAGCGAACAAAGACAGAGCTTTTAGCGGCGCCGGTGAAATGAAGAGGAAGTCATGCCAGCAATGAGATGGTTTGAGTCCGAGTTTGGCCTGTGCGGCCATATGAGGCCAGACAGACCTGGCCAATGCTGAGTCGGCCTCCAAATATTTGTTATTGTGAGCTGGGCGTAAGTAGCAGGCAGATGTGCATCGAGGACTGTCAAATCGTTCGGGCCGGCTAAGGTTTGGCTATGTGCTGTGATGGCAAGAAGAGATCTTGAGGAGCTTGCACAAGAGGGTCGAACCGGCGCTTTGGGTCCGAGAGCGGAAACAGAAGCGATGCGGCTAGCTGAGAAAGGGTCAAAGCGTGAAGGTCGCCCCAAGACAATGAAAGGATCTATATAAAGCCGGCGAGCTTAAATGTGGTTAGAAGAAGTAGCGGCCACGGTATCATGGATCACGCCAATACAGGTCTCCACAGGACACGAAAGAATGACAAAAGGTTGTGCAGGATGTGGGTGGGAAAGAGAGAGGAGGCAATCGAGGCACGAAAGAAATCGATTACAGAATCCGGCATCCAGAGCGCACATAACACATCGAATCACAGCAAAGCAAAGCAAGACGAAGGAAGGGTGAGAGAAGGAGAAAGCGGCTCCGATGTTGCTTGGTGCGACTGAGCAAGGCAAACTCTCAATCTCACTCACACTCACACGAGCCCACATTTTTTGAGGAGAAGGAGTCAAATGCATGCACGAGATCCGTGCCTGAGCACACGAGCTGTCAGCAACGTGATCCCGAATCCCTATGATGCAGCTAAGCAGAGTGAAAGATTGAGCGCATAAGATCGCCGCAGCCTCCCTTCTACCTCGGATCTGCATACGGCAGACGGGAGAACGACGGCACAAACGCATCTTCAGAAATCGCTCCTGACATTCGCGTCGAAGTTGCTGCATCCAAAAGAGTATAAGGCTTGATCCGCAACTGAACAAGTCTCTTTTCCTGTAGCTCGGCGTGGCGTATTATTGTGAAGAGTAGCGGATACAGCAACTTGTCTGCGCAACGTCGCACGGATCTCTTGCCCACAGGTTGCAACATTGCAAGTGCGTGGGACCGTGTGCCTGTCCAGAAAGGACAGATAAAGAGACCGTCTACGCTTCTCCGCACAATGAACTTCGTTCGCCTAGATCGAGAAAAGCTTGTTCGAGTGAAACATCCTTTGTTGTATGCATCTTCGAGGCAAAGCCGGCCAAAGCAAAGGTGGATGCGAGAAGAGGCAATTGGCACAATGGGAAGCGTGTGTGACAGGGGACATGCATAAAGATTTCTAGCTGAGACCAACAGACACAGCAGCACGCGCTGTGCAGCGTGTGACTTTACGGAAAAAAGAAAGGCGTCCCAAGCTCGAATTTCAAGAAATGCAGCCGCAACAACTTGCATGCATCATAGAAGTCGGCCCAAGCGCTCATGCCTTGATCTCCACTATCAACGATAGACGCTACTCAATAATGTCTCCGGCAAAAGATATATAAGAGCGGACAGGCCGACCTGCTTTCTCCCACACGGTTGTTCCGGGAGAGCAGGAATACGATCGTCGAACAGAGCTTGGTTTGGTTGGACACGCGACTGTCGAATGCCAACCGACATTGGGACTCCTTTAACATGCGAGATGTAGCAATGATTAGCTTTTGCTTTCGGGCTCGAACCAAACGCAATCTCCAAAGCAAGCTCAGGCATGGAAGTAGTGTGTGCAGGTGAAAAGCGTATGCGATTCGTTTCAAGGACTGAACACGAGACAAAGTGTGGATGCACGCAGGCCTAGACCTTACTTGGCGGTCTTGGACTTGAAAGCTCCACCACCTCGCCCGCTCTTGTGACGATGAGCCAGAACAACAAAAATCGAGCCGTCAAAGATGCCCAAAATATCGTCTTTGCGCATGTAGCCTATCGGAATTGTAGGGAAAAAAAGTAGCTCAAGTTCAGTGATGCCGTCAAATTGAGTACAAGAACCAAGTTTGCCGAAGTGCACTCACCATCAGCAGGCCAGAGAAGCATATACGTGCTTCCCCACTCAAACATGAATGCAAACCAGCCGAAAAAGTCCATAAGATCCCTTCGCTCGCGAATCATAGCCATAGCATCCGAGAACGAAAGGGCATCCTTGTTGTGACGACTCGAGTAGTCTTCCAGAATACTCTCGAACTGGCTCTTTCGGAACTGACCACGGCGATCGTACGACTCCGAGTCGGAGCCATGCTTGCATTTGTGGATGTTGGCAACGTAAATGCGCATGAACGGGTCGGGCAACCAGTTGCGAAGCTTGTTGCGGTTCCTGGGCAAAGTTGGGTAAGAGAAGGGACCGTGAATGATACCGACAGCCAAGGCGGAGAGGATCAAGCCGAAGCCGAGCGAGAGGAAAGAAAAGAAGGTGTCGGTGGGCCAGATAATGCCATCGCAATCACCATCGAAGAAGGCAACGTGCTGTTCAAGAATCACCCAGGGAGAAGGGAAGGGAGCTGTCAAAATACGATACCTCACTATGGTAAAGAAGTGTCAAGACTGCTTACCCTTTGCATGGCGGTGAGGCCCTTGGTCTTCTCAAGATAGTCTTGACGGTCACCGTTGGGGTCCTTGTACGTATTCTGCGGAGTGTAAGGCACTGTGGTTCCAGCATCGCCGAGCACGAGCTTGGTGTTGTCAAAGTAAGGGTCGACATCGACCGTACGAGCGATCTCGCCGTTTCCGTTGACGCCCATCTTGGAGGCTGCGATGCTTTGGGCGGCGAGTGGAGTATAGCTAGACAGATAAGAGGTGCTAGAGCGAGCTTGTCGTTATCAATGTGTGACAACGATCGAGGCAGAAGCAGCTAATGTGGTGGTAGATAGGAAAGCAATGATCCGAGGAGCAGACGGAAGAAGCAATGAGAAGATAAGGGATCGTTCACTCCTTGCCAAAGCTGACAGAAGCATCCTCCACATTGGCTCGCAAGAAAGCTCAGTCAGGGTCCAAGAATGCTTGTTCACACGCTCATCGGCTAGCCCGACAGAAGAACAAGCCACACACGGAAGGGTTCCGGTGGGACAGCGCAAGAGGAAGAAGATGTGATGTCAGCGCTCCTGCACGCTATTCAGCAAGCCAATTTTGGACAGACTCAAAGTTTCGGCGATGCTTCCGACCCGAATTGGTGGCTGACCACACCTCGCCTTTTCCATTCGTTTCACGAGCCAAAGGAGCGAAAGTAGGCATGGCTATGTATCGCAGAGGTAGCACGTGCTTGATAATGATCTTTGCGCAGAGCTGAAAATGCAAAGCAAAAGGTAGTGTGACGTTGTCGAGCATTGTTCTTTGATAGCTCGATGAGCAAGGGTCGGAAAAGATCGTCGGATATGCAGGTGTGAATCAGCCTTGACACGTTCGATTTTGGGCTGCGATTACCAGCCGCGTCAAGGAAACTGAATCTCATTTTCAGCACATCAATCAAGGACTCACACTGGCACTCACACTTGCGGAGTTGCCGATGGACAGAGGTCAACATGAGAAGATACCGTAGCCGAGCAAGGGTTCTGATTGATGGATGATCCTCGGTTAAGGAAGACTGCGTCTCAGTTGTTGCAATGATATCGAGTCTGGAAAGGATGACATTGGTCGGATCAAGACTCTCTCAATCGGGTTGCCCGATCAGATTCTTTCAGCTAGAACAATGCTGATGCTCATGTACTTCCACGTACTTCGCGCAAGACAATTCCGTGATCCCGCTTTCAGATATCTTCGACTGACAACCGAGCTCGCTGTCCAACACACTCAATACTGGATCGGAGGTTTATCTGCTTCTAATTGCATTGTATTGGAAGTCGTTCGTCAATGACTCTAGTTGTGAGGGAAAATTTAGGCTGAGGCCTTCTGATATTCGCTGAAGAGCTTCTCGAGCTGCTCCTCGTCGATCTGTAGATAGAAGGTGGCACAAGCGTGTACGTGTTTGTGAGCGATCAGTCCCTAACGGCGTATCGTTGAAGAGTCTACATACCTTATCGATGGAGGCCTTTTCCAGGTCGACCTCGTCAGTGAGCTGTACAGAGTCACCGAGGAGGGACTTGCAAACGTCAAGAAGAAGCTCCTTGACACCGTAGCTGTACAGGCGGAGACAAGAGAGAAGAGGTGAGCCATGTGTTCAGCTCCTGAAGGTATATCGAAGGGGAATGTGGCGGTGACACTCACTTGGCCTGCGAGGAGATCTCGCGGTAGGGAAGCTCCTTCTTGCGAGGAAACTCGATAGCTGTTGGCTTGACGTCTCGGCTCTGTTGGGCCGGAGGCACAGGATTATCAATTGAGCAAGAGTGGTGTTGTCAGTACCGAAAGCAGCTGTAGATGATGCGGTCGACCATAGTTCTGGCCTTTCTGCGTCCACAGATGAGCGCCGTACTTACCTTGATGTTATCCGCCTTAGTGCCGACCACAACGATAGGAAGAGGCTCACTGCCCTTGCGACCGTTGGCCTTTACAACGGCATCGTACCAGTCCTCCATAGCGTTGTAGCTCTCCTCGTTGGTCAAGTCGAAGAACACAATCGAGGCGTCGGCAGTGCGGAAGAAGCCGTCATCTGGCAAACCACCCTTGGCATGCAGGTTGGTGTCGAAGAGGTTGAGCGTGACCTGACCAGCTGAAGTCTGGAGCTTGACAGGGTACTGAGTGGTCTTGAGGGCCTTGATCTCCTTCTTGTCAGCCTTGGCCGACTTGATGCGGGTGGCAAACGAAGTCTTGCCCGTGCCGAATTGACCGGCGAGAACGACCTTGAATTCTTTGCTGGATGCCATCGTGTTGGTAAATTCAAGTAATACTACGAAGTCGTAAGATGAAGAACGGCCTTGTAGAGTGTCTAGTGTGTGTGGGATAAGAACGATAAGGACGAGGTCGTGTGTCAATGCGCTACATATGGCTTTGGCACCAATCTTCTTAAGCCTCTCTCGGTGAATCAAGTGTTGCTTGCTTGTGCCACCGCCCAACTCCGCACTCTAAGGCGCTGGTTGAATTGCCGAGCTTTATTTTCTCCTAAAATCCGCACTTGTTGCGTGCGCATAGGCCACTCACAGAAGAGACCGCAAGCCGGCTCGCCTTTGGACGGCTGCCATACCGTCGCACAACGCAGCTTGTTGCTAAACATAGAACACAAACATATACGCGGCTTAAAAGCTCTCATTCAGTCGCAGAATCATCCAGTTGCGAGCGTATATTTCGCATCCAGCTTTCAGATGGACTCTTCCGACACCGTTGACTATGCCTTGGTCTGATCTCAGACCGGACTGTTGAAAGTCAACGTCAAGCATTTAAGCCATCGATCGGGTTGGCGCTTCGCCGATAGCGATCTGACTCAGGGTCCAGATGTTCCCATCTTAGCCACCGCTGTTTCAGATTGTTTCCAGTGTGCTAGCTTGGGAGATACCGGAAGATCCGATCATGACAGGTCATCAGACTGTTGACAGCATTGTTCGATAGGATCGTCGTCGTGTATGACCTTACAGCGCATACAATCGACATTGATAATGTCAGCTTAAGATCCTTCCGACTCGCAGCCTGTGGTGAATTTCGTGATTTGGTCGAAACGTGGTGTCTTCAAGTGTCATGTCTTGCTCGATTCAGGGTCCGAGTTGTGTAAGATGTGTGAAAGAAGCCTTGGCCTGACTGCGAAATGCAGGAGAAGCTGCACGGTTCCTGAAGTCTGCCTCACTTTCTTTCGCTCCACAGTGCAACGTTGCACCAACACTTCACATTCACGTCAGATTACGATCACTGTCACGCTTCGTCTCACACACCATCACCTCAATCGCCTCGCGGCAAAGCGGAGCCAAATCAATCGCAGACGATATCACATACGGCCAGTCTCGAGCTTTTTGCTCACATCCAGCGATAGCCAAAGCCGTCGAGGCGTACTGACTTCGAGTCTCACCATAAAGGCTGCTTTCGGCATTCCCTTGACCTTTACGCTCAACAGCATAACAGCACATTTAAGTATCACCGCGTCTGAGCTACCGCGCCGCAACGGCAAATCCTGCTCAAGGTCGGAGAAGCCGAAGAAGGCTACCATTGCAACGATCACGAAGTCACGAGGTCCTTATCGATACTGAATCAGCTGGCCGGATCAGCCGACTCTGCAAAACGCCCTTCTCGAGGTGTTCAGCGGCTCAGCTTCTACCGCAATGTCGCTGAACCGTCTCCTTGTGACTCTCGTCCGCCATGGCGAGTCACAGGACAACCAGCAAGGCATCTGGGCTGGGTTCAGAGATACACCTCTCACCACCAACGGCATCAATCAAGCAAGGGCATTGGGCCAGTCTTTCGCCAATGTGCCACTTACAGCCATCTACTGCAGCGACCTTAAACGAGCCGCCATGACAGCCGACGAGATTCTCAAAGCCAACCGATCCATCCCACCACCACCATTAGTTCAGTCCAAATCCCTGCGCGAGATCAACTTTGGTCAAGCCGAAGGCCAAGACAACGGTGGCTCAGAATGGGTCAAAGGTTCGACAGGTGAGGATCCTCGCAACTTTCGCTTTCCCGAGGGCGAGTCGCTCGAAGAGGTCAATGCTAGGATAGCCAAGGCTGTTCGTCAGTTCATCCTCCCGCGCGTGGAAGCGCTACGGAAGAAACCGGCCACGGGTGACGTCGGTCACATCTGCATCGTCGCTCACGGTATCGCCATTGCGGAACTCTTGCGCGTCTTCATGGCGCTTCACGACGACTCAGCTACTAGTCCTTGGTCAGATCCAAAAGCTACATACCAAAGGGTAAGACTGGAGAACACGGGCTGGTCTCGACTTGAGCTGGCTGTACCTCTGCAGATCGGCGAAGACCATCCTATCCACACGGACGATGGCGCCGCTACTACCGCAAGCAGGATACAGGCTGTCACCACGATAGCAGACAAGTCGAGCGGACAGGCTGAGTCTACTGATTTTGGTGAAGGACAAGCAGATTCCACAGAAGCATCAGGCGACGCCTCAAGACAGGACCAACCAATCAGTCGGCCCGCTCTGACATCCTCCGACTCTGCAGCTCGTCCGATCTATGTGCGCATCCTTTGTCAAAACTCGACCGATCATCTGCGCGGCTTCAACCTGCCACAATCCTCCACAAACTCCGCTGCCAAGTCTGTCGCTCATCTAGCTGGTGGCGGTGCCGCCAAACCATCTTCTGGCAACAGTCCTGCACCAGGAGCAACGCATTCTTCCACCAACGCCGCAGCCGCAGTGGGTTTGCCATCTTCTGCCACTCTTGCGTCCATAGCGTCCATTGCTACGAGCTCCAATGCACACAACAACAACGCTATGGCAGCTTCCACTCCCGCAACGGGTGCCTCTGTGGCTACCAACGGTGCATCAAAAAGCTCCATCACTACTCCAGCATCGGCTCGTAGCCTAGTCGCTTACGATAGTAGGATGATGGCACGGGAGCTTGAACGCGCCGGTGCCGCATCCATGCTTGCTGGATCCGAAGCTGGTCCTTCGGCTGGTCTTGGCGTCTCTTCATATCCATCTTCCGGCTCAACCTCGACACTTTCTAGCGAGCGTCAGGGGTCCACAGTGGGTCTTGGCAGTGGTTCTGGCAGCGCCGCAACCGGCGCTATGGACAGATCGCCAGCCGTCGGTAGTGCTCTTGCCTCTGGTCACGCTGCTGGCAGTCAATCTGGGCCTTCAGCGGCATCTGCCTCCACGCTCTTTGGCACGTACCCACAAGCAACGACCAGCGCTCTCGCTGGCGCCACCTCCCCCAATCCTGCTGGTTTGACCTTTCCAGTCGGTCCTGGCACGTCCTCAGATACATGGCAGATGATTTGCATTCGAGTCTTGCCTCTTTTCAACGGCGAGGCATTGCGCACAAGCATAGAGGAACTCAACGAGATGGTCAGCTTGCACGTGCGCAAAACCTTAGACCGAAGTCAAGCACACGCCATCGAGTCGCTTACCCTGGATCTCATCTCGTTGACCTCGACGGGCACTCTCACGCTCAACTCCAAGCTTCAGGGACTCGACGACTCGCGACTCTTGCTGCGTTTGGTGGAAATTTGGACGTTCTTCCTCGGTCAGGTGCTACCTTACTGCGAGGGGTGCTTCCTCCCATTGCAGACGGATCCAACATTGCGCAGCCTCATCGCATCTTCGTCTTCGTACACGGGAGGCAGCGGTGCCGGAGGAGGTGTTAGCAACAATCATATGGGTCTCTTCAGTAGCAGCGCCAATCTCACTCAGTCCGGCGCCGCCTTGATCCTTTCCGGTGCCGCCAACACTGGACATGATCAACAGCGCATCGACGTGCGCAAGATCCTGCTTGTAGTCTTCCGGGATCAAGTGTTGCTTCCCATCTACGAACGACTCGTCTACCTCTTTACACACCTTTCGGAGCTCGACCCGGCCTTCTCAGCCGCTGAAGATTCGACTTTTTCTGGCGGAGGCGACGACGGAATCAAGCAAGTCTCACTCCGATTGCTGCAGATGACGAGCGTGCTTGCCAGCATCTTGAGCGAAGACGAAGCTCAGGAGGCCATGGACAACCTGCTGCGCGCTCTTCGCCTGGGTTCCAAGAACCCATCTGCGGGACGCAATCGCGGTACGGGAGAAGGGCCTGGAGCTCGATCTACCTCACCAACGCAGCGCAACAACCGCCGTGGTTGGATGGCGCAGAAAGCTCGCAAGCATGGCGCAGCGCACAGTCTCGATACGGACGCCAACAAGGTTCCAGGCTCATCTGGGACCAACGCCTCTCTCAACGGCTCAGGAGGCCTTGCCTATACGAGCCAGTCTGGTTCAGAGGCATTTGGTAATGGCACACAACGGATATTTCCAACGAGGTCGGCTCATCTGTCCAGCTTCCGAGATCCGCTCAGCAGCCGCTTTGGCCCAGACATGACAGAGGACGAGTACTTGACTTCGCTCCGATCTCCTGCGGGATCACCTGCTATCTCGACGCCAGGTCATCAAGATGCTCCTACGACGCCTGCCGTGTTCCAAGGCGAGTCGTCCTTGTTGGCCGACGCCTCGGCGACTCACGCCCGATCGGACGACGATCATGCCTCGATGACGCCGATCGCAAGTCAGCGGGCACAGCTTCCGTTCAGTCAGACCGCCAAGAAGAGCGAGCAAATGGCCTCGGCCCCAGCTCTGGCAGCTTAATGATCACGCATCACCCTGCGACTCGATAGCGCATCAATTCCAGCAGTGCAGTATCGATAGAATATAGATGCCAGCGCAGTGAAGCCCTTGACACCCTTAGACCACCATAACCCGAATACACCGCATTTGCAGCACTGCCACTGACCCTGCATTTTGACGCGCGCCGAACCTGACCCTTCTTCGTTGCCTTGGGCATCAGAGTGTTGCCATCCAGCGCTATGCTACTTCATCTGCTTTCCGGCACTCGCCATCTTCATCATTGGTCCATCATGGATATCGACCTGAGCGATTCCGATGACCCAAGTAGGCACTTCAAAAACTGGTCCAATGGGCCCAACAAACCTGTCGACATTGCGTCTTCACTTGGGTCTGAACGGTGCGGCTCCGCTCTTCGCTCCGAGCAAGACCCGCATCTGGGTGAATCCACAGCTTACTTTGATCCTTGTCCGGCTCGATGCCACCATTCGTGTACCTCGGTGGATGAGCGGAAGGGTGAAGAGCGGATTCGGGTTCGCGACTTGTGCGGCTACGCTTCCGCGTTGCAAATTCTACCATGAGCACACTTACAACATCGATGGATCCACGCTGACGGTGCAACAGCAACTCGACCTGGATGCTGCCTGCTGGGTCGAGGGCAGCGTCGTTGCCAAGCGAGACCGGGATCAGTGCGGCGTTTGCTCGCTGTCGGACGCATGACGGAAGGAACCCGAACAACACCCGTCTGCCCACTTCGTGACATGTCCGCGTCAAAGTCAGCTTCGTTCTGGGAACATAGTCGTCTCATCTCAGCTCAAACGAGCCCGACAACGACTGACAAAGCGCGCATCCCAGCCGGTCCGGTTTCCTCTCTTGGCCTCAATCAGCGAGACGATATCTTCTGAAGCAAAGGCCCAAGAGAGTTTGCTTCGGAGTCCGAAGTGGTGAGGTCCTGTCCAAATGTCAGCCCCTCATTGAGCCAAAAACAAGCGCTGTAGGACATTCGTCCGCTCTCGTTCTGCAATTCAGTTTTACACTAGTCACTGTCTGCGCGCAGAGCGAAGCAACGATATGAATCTGACACCGGAAATATCCAGCGTCTCAGCCTCACTGCAAGGAAATGGTAGTCTATGTGGCACAGCAAATTACATGTAATCACCAGCGAGGCTTGCATGCTCGGATTTCAAGGTTCAACTCCGTGGCCAGTAACCCAAAGGGTCGGATTTAGGAAACAGTTGGCACTCTCCCTCTCGCAGCCCGTCGGAATTGGACTTACACAGGAAAAAGGGCGAATTTTTCAGACCCTTTCGAGAGAAATTCGCTCACCGAGCTCTCCTCGGTGTAAAAAGACGCCGAGCTGTCCGAGACAGTCATGCAAACGCTATGCATCATCCCTTACCCACGCTGCAGGCACGATGCCAGGCCAGGCCAGGCCCAGAACAGGTATGTATGCACGCAAGCAACCAGAATCCAATGAAAGAACGTCCATTGCTGGTATCATAAGCAAATCGGTACCACTTAGCGCTATTGCTACCACTGCATGTAGACAGATGTCTATTTGCACACCTGGCGTCACTGCTCAACAACATTGGACACGCTCGCTGCATTTGTTGCGCAAGCCTGACCTCGTGTCCAATCGACACCGAGCTAAGGCCGACTCCACCTCGATCCTTCCGCGAGAGGTGCGATCGTGTTTGCAAGCAGCACTCTGCCGTATGACTCCATTCCTCCAGACTCTTCCTCGTCACTGCATCTATTGTTTCTAATGTCTAGGAGATGAAGGGGTTTTAAGCTCGATCACAGCGACAATCGTTCACCTCTGGATCTCTGGGTGGCTTAACCACCTCAAATTGATTCCGTGACTTGAACGCAGTCCGTTTATAGCATTTCAGCTCGGACCAACGCATGCAGGCATGGGATTCCGTTCCGTTGATGCGAGTGGTTGTCGTCGGGAACGAATAGGAAAAGGTGACGATCGAGAATCTTTGACGGACTTGGAAGCGGAAGTTGTAAACGAGTCGGCACTCAGGAGGTCGGTGCATCCAGGACCACGTCGGAGCCTACGAGTCCAGTTGAGAGACAATGCCAGGGCGTTTGACTGGCATAAGCGCATGATGTTGGTCACTCGTTCGTGCACCTAAGGCATTGTTGCAGAGCGACGGGAGCGAATCAAGGTCTCGTTGCTCAACAATAGGTTCAAGAGCTCATTAGGTCTCTTCCGTTCGTATGGACAAATGACATCGACACCACCGACGAATTCCGTCAACCGAACACACGACAACAATAAGACAAGGGCCTGTGGGAGAAGGTTATGTCGGCGTATGGAGTCTTGTGTTCTAGGGCCTCGCTTGCTGCTCTCCTTTGTTTCATGTTCGATGCTGGAAAAGGGAACGATTCTCTCAGAGCTTGCCATCCCGACGCCGACGCCGATTGCGTGAGATTTGCCTATTGCTCTTTGTAAGTACCTCGCCTCAGCCGTTCATTGACCCTCAACCCTCACACTCAATAGGCTCATGCCTCGCGCCGAGATGGATCTGGTCTGTCGGATGTTGGACAACGTGGCAAGAGATGTATGCACTGCCATCCCATCAGACCTTCTTTTGTTCTTGGAGGTCAGATTTCGGTTTTAGACACTTTTCTTTTTCTCCCGCTCTTTTTTTCGTGTCGGCTGTCCTCCTTCCGAAAATCACCTCGTTCCCACCATCGAGACGTCACTTGCAGCCCCTTCACCTGTTCTCCTGCACATCGTCTCGATCAGAAACACTTGTATGCCTCTTCCTCGATGTATCCAAGATCTCAAGCTCGTCTCAACCAGACTTCAACAGCATTTGTCTGCTCCAGTAAGCCGATTGCGAAAAGGGGGGAAGAATGCGTGGTTGTGGCGGACATCTGCGAACTGCTGCATCGTACAGCGGCTGTTGCAGGGCACATGCATTGCAAAGCTTTGCACCTGATCATTGACGGCCAGGGTCTGACTGTACCAGCACAACGAGCAGCGGCAATATGCAGAGGAAAACAACGCATCATTTGTGAACTCTTCCATCGGCCATCCACGGGCCGACCATACTGATCCAGTGCCCCATTACTGCTGTGGTAATTGACGCCGACCGGTGTCTGAATCTTGCATATGCCACCAAAACCCTATGGCCACGCTGGTTCCTGACCTCTTTCAGCCTCCTTTTGCCCGAAGTCAGCCATTTCACTAGCCAGCCAACACACAACATCCTGTCCTCCACCGGACCGTCGCTACCCGTCCTGGCATACACAAGTCAGCTCACATCACATCTCTCAAGTTGCAACACGCTTGCAGCGAATGTTTGTGGCTTGCGACATCCGTACCGAACGGCGCCCGAACACAAGCGCGCAGGAGCCTGACCTCTTTCAACGAAGTGTTGGATCCTGGTTACCGGTTGATACTTAGACGGAATGCGCGAGATGGTCGAACGACACCCAATAACTCTTCGGGATCGGATCAACGACGTGGCATTGCACATTGTGTGCAGGGCTGTTGATTCGTTGGCCACGCTTTCCCATTAAAATTGTGTTGCATTGGACCTACGGTAGGCTTCATCCGGTGCTGGCTGACGTTGTGGATCCACTGATAAAATTCAGCTGGTCATTTTGAGCTCCGACATCCGCGGTAGCCTCACCAGAGCAATGGATCCTGGTCGCAATTTACCAGAACAAGCGAGCAGAAGATGCGACATTCGGCCTTCTTTCGGTCGACTCTTCCATCAAATCCTGAAACGTTTCTCAATCTTTCATGCATGCACATCACACAGGGATGGGCCACCATGCTCGAGCCACTTAACGAACTTCTCTGACCGGCGATGCTGAACCTTCACATCCAGCTAGCTGCACATCTACGCACTACAGAACAGTGTCACTCAGCTCTTCGATCGTGCACATACGTCAGAGAAACCCTCGCTCGTTCCTGACCGGTGATGAGGCACTATTGCCTTCCTCCTCCATCCAGTCCTGGAGGCTTGCACTCTTTCAGGAACGAACCTTCTTGTATGAGCCCACAACACTCGCTTGACTCGAAGTCGTAGTAGGAGAAAAAGAAAGAGCGACGAAAGCAAATCTTGGGTGCCACAAGCAGAATCTCAGCTGAGAAATCTCATCTCGACTCGGGAAAGAAAGGCCAGTTTGTCTCCGAAACGCCCGTCGTGCTGAATGGACGAGTCGCAAGTCCAAGCGAGACACTGAGCCGCCACACAAGCAGTAGACACTGGCTCGTTGACCATTCTTCTGAACAGGGCTTCCCGACCGGACCGAAGGAAACAGCACTTCAACTGTCTGACAGGACAAAGCTTTCCAAGACGCACCGTCAGACCACCACAAAGAACAATGGTAACGGAAAGAGCCGCTGCCTACTTTACCGCTGCATTTTCTTACTTTTAATTCTTTTTATCTACTTTCTTTGCCCCGTTCATCGTTCTCCCTCTCCCATTCAGCCAAAAGAAGGGCGGACGTCTGGACAGCCTCGTCGTTTCTCCACTCTCAATCCGTCGGGTGGCGATGAACAGAAGAATAGAAGGACCCCGCTTTGTGTCTATCGCAAAAACGGGGTCACGGGCTGTGTACGGAAAGCGCGCATAAAAGCCGGAACGTGGAAAGGGCGAGCAAGCTTTTGATGCGTTGTGGAACTGACAGCTAAAATTAGTGCAGCAGCATCAGCAGCAGCAGCAGTGGTAGCAGTAGCGAATGCCCGCCAGCAGCGAGTCCCCTCGTGTGCCGAACACTGCCACTCAACAGTCTTGAATGTCTCAGGAGCAGCAAGCACATCTCCGCCTCCTCGAACCTTGTCGTGACATCTTCGGAATATGCATCACCTGGGACCAGCTCACACCGAATCCAAACTCGATCCTTCTCATGCGATCCTGCACCTTGCTAGCTGCTTCTCCTCGTCCGCTTCTTTGCTCGACATGCATAGGAGCTCGCATCCGTATCGGTGCGCTCGTGCATGAGGCCCGACCCCATTTCTGCCCAGATGGATGCTTTCCACCTTGCTCTCGTAGTCGTTTCGGTCCTGATGGCTGCAACGTGAAATGTGGGTGCAGCTTTAAACTCATGTTGCAGCAAGAACCCGAAAGCCCTTTCATCTCCGCCACTTTCCGCAAACCTGGCCTCGCGATCCGCAACTGCCATGGTTCCGCGCTGATCCGCCCGAACATGGCATGCCCTGCCATTATGTCAGTCAGAAAGGGTTTCTCATCCCAATTCGTACCGCTTGTTCCTAGTCGAAGCTATCGCTGATCGTATGAGAGTGGACAAGTATCAGCCGCTGACAGAGTGCTTCGAGTAAGCATCGCAAGGTGATCTTGTATCGCTCACAGCCCTCATCATGCGCCCTTACAACTACGATCATCTTTCTCATCCTTTGCGCACCTCGCTGCCAGTCTTCTGTTCGACCAAGTACTGCCTCCTTCCCATCTACACCCAAGAGATCACCTGAACGGGGCGGAGTCTATAGGGACCCGCCAGCTTCTACACTTCCGAAACTTAAAAAAGCAACATTTTTACCTTCCTTAAGCTTTGATTCTATGAATTCATAGGCTTCTAAAGCTTTTATAATTCTG